>JAVSCE010001386.1:0-16160 GCA_032199065.1 Smutsia gigantea | reverse complement strand
GATAATCGTGCTGGATACAATATTCTTGGTTCGAGGCCCTTCTGTTTCATAACGTTAAATATATCATTCCATTCTCTTCTGGCCTGTAAGGTTTCTGTTGAGAATTCTGATGATAGTCTGATGGGTTTTCTTTTGTAGGTGATCTTTTTTCTCTCTCTAGCTGCCTTTAATACTCTGTCTTTATCTTTGATCTTTGCCATCTTAATTATTATATGTCTTGGTGTTGTCTTCCTTGGTTCCCTTGTGTTGGGAGATCTATGAGCTTCGGTGGACTGTGAGAATACTTCCTTCCCCAGGGAGGGAAAGTTCTCAGCAATTATTTCTTCAAAGACACTTCCTATCCCTTTTTCTCTCTCTTCTTCCTCTGGTAATCCTATAATGCGAATATTGTTCCGTTTGGATTGGTCCCACAGTTCTCTTAATATTCTTTCATTCTAGAAATCCTTTTATCTCTCTCTGCCTCAGCTGCTCTGTACTCCTGTTCTCTGTTTTCTATTCCATTAACAGTCTCTTGCATCTCATCCATTCTGCTGTTAAGCCCGTCGATCGCTTGTCTGATTTCTGTATTGTCTTTCCTCAGTTCCCTCACTTCCTCCCTCAGCTCTTGCACATTTCTCTGTAGGTCCATCAGCATGGTTATGACTTTTATTCTGAATTCTTTTTCAGGGAGGCTGTGCATTTCCATCCCTTCAGACTCCCTCTCTGGGGTTGTCTGGTTGATTTTGGTCTGAACCATATTCCTCTGTCTTTTCATGGCTGTATAATTTGGTCACTGATAGTTGCCACGTATGTCAGCTGGGCTCTTTAAGACTTTAAAAAGAAAAAAGAGAGAAAAAAAGAAAAAAAAGAAAGAAAGAAAGAAAAAAAGAAAGAAAAGAAAAAAAACAAAACAAAAAACAAAACAAAACAAAAAAACAAACAAAGAAAAGCCCACCGGACGTAGATTTTGTGGGAATGCTCTAGGTGGCGCTATTGCCCCACTATTCCACAGCTGTGACTGCGCCGCTCCGCAGGGCCCTTTATCGCTCTGGGAGGGGTGGGAACGAGTAGGAGGCTGTTGATCTCAGTGAGAAGTGTTAAGTATGGCTACGCTTCCTCAGTCGCCAGCTAAGGCGTCTCAAACTCCCCAGGACTCCCAGCCTGCTGGGCTGAGTGTGCTGGGGCGATCTGGCTCCTCCGCTGGGCTCCTGTCTCTTTAAGACCGCTGAGGAAAGCGCGCGCTTTTTTTTTTCCTTCCCGGGAGCCAGCTGCAAGCACCCTGGCGCGTTCCCCGCTCAGATCCTGCCCCTCTGTCTCTCCAGTCTCTGCTGCACTGCGCAATGTAGGTCAGCGCTCCCCGTGCAGATCACCGGGGCTGGCTACTTCGCGGGGTGTGCTTCCACTCCCTCCCGGCTCTGACTCCTCTCCTCCCGCCGGTGCGCTGGGGTGTGGGAGGGCTCGGGTCCCGCCGGGTCGCGGCTCCGTATCTTACCTGCCTCTTGGGGTGGCAAGTCCTCTCGGGTGTAGCTGCACGCTGTGCACTTTCCTGTGTATTCTCGTTTCTTTTTTAGGAATAGATGTATTTTCTGTGTTTTCGTAGATAAATATAGTGTTGGGAGGAGATTTCTGCCGCCCTGCTCACACCGCCATCTTTTTTATTAGTGTCCTCTTTAATTTCTCTTAAGAGTGTCTTGTACTTTTCAGGTTATATGTCTTTCACTTCTTTGGTTAGGTTTATTCCTAGGTATTTTATTCTTTTTTGATGCGATTGTGAATGGAACTCTTTTCCTGATTTCTCTTTCTGCTAGTTCTCCGTTAGTGTATAGGAATGCAACAGACTTCTGTGTATTAAATTTTTTCCCGCAACTTTGCTGAATTCAAATATTAGATCTTGTAGTTTTGGAGTGGAATCTTTAGGGGTTTTTATGTACAATATCATGTCATCTGCAAACAGGTACAGTTTGACTTCTTCCTTACCAATTTGGATGTCTTTTATTTCTTTGTGTTGTCTGATTGCCGTGGCTAGGACCTCCAGAACTATGCTGAGTAAAAGTGGGAGAGTGGGCGTCCTTGTCTTGTTACAGATCTTAAAGGAAAAGCTTTCAGCTTCTCGCTGTTAAATACAATGTTGGCTGTGGGTTTGTCATATATGGCCTTTATTATGTTGAGGACTTGGCCTCTATACCCATTTTGTTGAGAGTTTTACTCGTGAATGGATGTTGAATTTTGTCAAATACTTTTTCAGCATCTATGGAGATGATCATGTGGTTTTTGTCCTTCTTTTTGTTGATGTAGTGGATGATGTTGATGGATTTTCGAATGTTGTACCATCCTTGCATCCCTAGGATGAATCCCACTTGATCATAATGGATGATCTTTTTGATGTATTTTTGAATTTGGTTTGCTAATATTTTGTTGAGTATTTTTGCATGTATGTTCTTCAGGGATATTGGCATGTAATTTTCTTTTTTTGTGGTTCTTTTCCTGGTTTTGGTATTAGAGTGATGTTGGCCTCATAGAATGAGTTTGTGAGTATTCCTTCCTCCTCTACTTTTTGGAAAACTTTAACGAGGATGGGTATTAGGTCTTCACTAAATGTTTGATAAAACTGAGCAGTGAAACCATCTAGACCAGACGTTTTGTTCTTAGATAGTTTTTGATTACCAATTCAGTTTCTTTGCTGGTAATTGGTTTACTGAGATTTTCTGTTACTTCCTGGGTCAGCCTGGGAAAGTTGTATTTTTCTAGAAAGTTGTTCATTTCTTCTAGGTTATCCAGTTTGTTAGCATATAATTTTTCATAGTATTCTCTCCTAATTCTTTGTATTTCTCTGGTGCCCATAGTGATTCTTCCTTTCTCATTTGTCATTCTGTTTATGTGTGTAGACTCTTTTTTTCTTGATAAGTCTGGCTAGGGGTTTATCTATTTCGTTTATTTTCTTGCCGAACCAGCTCCTGCTTTCATTGATTCTTTGTATTCTTTTATTCTTCTCAATTTTATTTATTTCTGTTTTAATTTTTATAATGTCCCTCCTTCTACCGACTTTGTCTTCCATTTCTAGTTTCATTTATTGTGAGGTTAGACTGTTCATTTGGGATTGTTCCTCTTTCCTGAGGTAGGCCTGTATTGCAATATATTTCCCTCTTAGCACGGCATTCGCTGCATCCCACAGATTTTGCCGTGTTGAATTATTGTTTTCATTTGTCTCCATATATTGCTTGATCTCTGTTTTTATTTGGTCATTGATCCATTGATTATTTAGGAGCATGTTATTAAGCCTCCATGTGTTTGTGGGCATTTTCATTTTCTTTGTGTAATTTATTTCTAGTTTCATACCTTTGTGATCTGAGAAGCTGGTTGGTACAATTTCAATCTTTTTGAATTTACTGAGGCTTTTTTTGTGGCCTAGTATATGATCTAGTCTTGAAAATGTTCCATGTGCACTTGAGAAGAATGTGTATCCTGTTGCTTTTGGATGGAGTGTTCTGTAGATGTCCGTTAGGTCCATCTGTTCTAATATCTTGTTCAGTGCCTCTGTCTCCTTATTTATTTTCTGTCTGGTTGATCTGTCCTTTAGAGTAAGTGGTATGTTGAAGTCTCCTAAAATGAATGTATTGCATTCTATTTCCCCCTTTAATTCTGTTAGTATTTGTTGCACATATGTAGGTGATCCTGTGTTGGGTGCATAGGTGTTTATAATAGTTATATCCTCTTTTTGGACTGACCCTTTTATCATTATGTAATATCCTTCTTTATCTCTTGTGACTTTCTTTGTTTTGAAGTCTATTTTGTCTAATACAAGTATGGCAACTCCTGCTTTATTGTCCCTATTAGTTGCATGAAATATCTTTTTCCATCCCTTTACTTTCAGTCTGTGTATGTCTTTGGGTTTGAAGTGAGTCTCTTGTAGGCAGCATATAGATGGGTCTTGTTTTTTTATCCATTCAGGAACTCTATTTCTTTTGATTGGTGCATTCAGACCATTTACATTTAGGGTGATTATTGATAGGTATGTACTTATTGCCATTGCAGGCTTTAGATTTGTGGTTACCAAAGGTTCAAGGGTAATTCCCTTACTATTGAACAGTCTAATTTAAATGACTTCGTATGCTTTTACAAACAAAACCTAAAGCTTTTTTTTTCCCCCTTTTTCTTCCTCCTCCATTCTTTGTCTGTTATGAATCATATTCTGTACTCTTTGTCTTCCATTGGATGACATGTATTTAGCCTCAGGAATACTTCTATCTATAGGAGTCCCTCCAAAATGCACTGTAGAGGTGGTTTGTGGGAGGTAAATTCTCTCAGCTTTTGCCTATCTGAAAATTGTTTAATCCTTCCTTCAAATTTAAATGATAACCTTGCTGGATACAGTATTCTTGGTTCAAGGCCCTTCTGTTCATTGCATTAAATATATCATGCCACTCCCTTCTGGCCTTTAAGGTTTCTGTTGAGAAGTCTGATGATAGCCTGATGGGTTTTCCTTTGTATGTGATCTTTTTTCTCTCTCTAGCTGCTTTTCAAAGTCTGTCTTTATCCTTGATCTTTGCCATTTTAATTATTATATGTCTTGATGTTGTCTTCCTTGGGTCCTAATGCACCACATAATAAACGCTTCTGCTTACAAAGCAGATCTCCAGGGCTAGGTGTTCAGCAGTCCCAGGCTTCCACCTCCTCCCCACTCTGTTTCTCTTCCTTCCGCTGGTGAGCTTGGGTGGGGGAAGGGCTTGGGTCCCACCAGATTAAGGCTTTCGTATGTTACCCTGCTTCGTGAGTTCTGCTCTGTTTGTGAGGTCAATATTCAGTCTGGTTCAGCCTTCTTTTTTGCTGTTTTAGGGTTAGTTGTATTAATTAAGTATATTTTTGTACTATTTGTGGTTTTGGGAGGAGTTCTCCATGTCACCTCTCACGCTGCCATCTTGATTCTCCCAGAATGAAGTCTTTTGTCTAAAAAAGGAGGGAAGAATATATGTGTTCGCATAAGAAAATCCTGGAAGGGTACAAAAAGAATTTAAAAAGCAGTTGCTTGTTGGGGGACCCAGGATTAGGGGTGAGACTTTCTTCTGCAAATCCTTCCATGTTGTTTTGATTTTTGAATGATGTGAATGTCTTTATTTAAATATAGTACACATGTATTATGTGCATGTATATAAATATACAAAATGTTGAAAGGAAAAATAAGATCCGGAATGATGCATTTGATTTAATAACATTTATGTAATGTTCAATAACAAGGGTATGCACAAAACATGCTACATGTTATGAATACTATACATGTGTTTGCAAAGGTATAAATAAGAGGCTCTCAATAGTCCTAGTTCCTTGAATATAGTGCTAGGGAAATTCTATGCATTTATACCATATATATATCTGGGGTGAAAATCCTGGGGCAAAAAATACCTTTGAAACAAAAGTCAGTCAAAGTGAGAAATAAAGTGGGAGAAACCCGTTTATTTCTTACAAGCAGTCTTCCCGAGTCTCTCTTGACCAGGCGGCAGAAGAAGAGAGCTCCACCCAACCTCTTCAGTCCAGATAAGCCCTGGCTTGTCCATGTAATTACCTATTGATATGGAGATGGTACTTCTCTCCACCCCTTGGAAACACCTATTGATATGGAGATGCGCTAACGCCAGGTGATAGATGTGGGAAATACTGCAATATTACTCACAATATCATGTTTTGGGGCACCATTGATAGCATACTGTTCTACACTTTGCTTTTTGGGGGGTAGTTTCCCTATACATTTGTGCTTTTGGCAAAAGAAAGAAAAACCTCATGAAGCCAAGTTATTCACACTTACACACTTGGTATTATTGTCACATCAGATAACATAACTTTCAAGTTACTCCTTTATGCCTTGTCTGGTCTGAAATTAATTGAAATGCTCTCTATGGCAAAAACCTTTTCCTTATCCATTATAAAAAAAATAAGAAAGAAAATTCACTTTATTAAATTAAAAAGTGTTTGGTCCTCAGTCTTTTTTTCTCAAATGTTACTGCAGACAGTAAAATTGCTACTAATGTAAGAAGACAAATGATACTGCTCCTGTTTTTTTTATAATGTATATTGATGTTTTCCCATTATGATTTGGAAAAATCTCCAAATCCTGCCATCACTTAACTAGTAAAATGTCTCTCCTGAGGCAGGGTTGTGGTTTCAGCCTGCTCAAAGCATGTGCTCCTGCAGCAGGTAAGTCTAGGTCACAAGGTCGGTGTCTGGTGACACTCCCCTTGCCCCATACATGCCGCCTCAGGCTCCATCGCTGCTGAGTACTGGACCCTAGTCAGCAGCCCTCTGCCCTCCTTCCTTCATTCGACCTTATGACCTTCAGTGTGTTGCTGGTCTTAGTATCTTCACTCCTAAAAAGGGACATGTATTTGTCTTCCTGCTCTTCGGAGTAGCTTGGAGGTATAGATGAAAGGATTGTGTAGCCTACTAAAGAATTCCACCCAACCATATATGGTCAATTAATATATGATAAAGGAACCATGGACATACAGTGGGGAAATGACAGCCTCTTAAACAGCTGGTGTTGGCAAAACTGGACAGTTACATGCAAGAGAATTAAACTGGATTATTGTTTAACCCCATACACAAAAGTAAACTCGAAATGAATCAAGGACCTGAATGTAGGTCATGGAACCATAAAACTCTTAGAAGACAATGTAGGCAAAAATCTGAATATAAGTATGAGCGACTTCTTCCTGAATGCATCTCCTTGAGCAAGAGAAACAAAAGCAAAAATGAACTTATGGGACTACATCAAACTAAAAGTTTCTGTACAGCAAAGGATACCATCAACAGAACAAAAAGGCATCCTACTGTATGGAAGAATATATTTGTAAATGACATATCCGACAAGGGGTTAACATCCAAAATATATAAAGAACTTACATGCCTCAACACCCAAAAAGCAAATAACCTTATTAAAAAATGGGCAGAGGATATGAAGAGACAGTTCTCCAAAGAAGAAATTCAGATTGCCAACAGGCACATGAAAAGATGCTCCACATCACTCATCATCAGGGAAATGCAAATTAAAACCACAATGAGATATCACCTCACACCAGTAAGGATGGCCACCATCCAAAAGACTAAGAACAACAATTGCTGGTGAGGATGCAGAGAAAGGGGAACCCTCCTACACTGCTGGTGGGAATGTAAGCTAGTTCAACCATTGTAGAAAGCAATATGGAGGTTCCTCAAAAAACTAAAAATACAAATACCATTTGACCTGGGAATCCCACTCCTTGGAATTTACCCAAAGAGTACAACTTCTCAGATTCAGAAAGACATGTGCACCCCTATGTTTATCACAGCACTTTTTACAATAGCCAAGATATGGAAGCAACCTAAGTGTCCATCAGTAGATGAGTGGATAAAGAAGATGTGGTACATATACACAATGGAATACTATTCAGCCATAAGAAGGAAACAAATCCTGCCATTTGCAACAACATGGATGGAGCTGGAGGATATTATGCTCAGCGAAATAAGCCAGGTGGAGAAAAACAAGTGCCAAATGGTTTCCTTCATTTGTGGAGTATAACAACGAAGCAAAACTGAAGGAACAAAATAGTAGCAGACTCAGAGACTCCAAGAAGGAACTAGTGGTTACCAAAGGGGAGGGGTGTGGGAGGGTGGGTGTGGAGGGTGGGAGAAGGGGATTGTGGGGTATTATGTTTAGTACACATGGTGTGGGGAATCACAGGGAAAACAGTGTAGCACAGAGAAGGCAAACAGTGAATCTGTGTCAACTTACTACACTGATGGACAGTGACTGAGTTGGGGTATGAGTGGGGACTTGATAATATGGGTAAATGTAGTAACCACATTGTTTTTTCATGTGAAACCTTCATAAGAGTGTATATCAATAATACCTTTAAAAAAAAGAAGAATTCCAGAAGTAGGCATATTTTGAGAACTACTCTGTACCAGTTAGAATGATGGACGCTTTACTTACGTTGTTGTGTCTTGTAACCCTCACAACACCCTGTAAAGTTGACATTATTATTCCCAATATACAGGTGAGGAAACTGAGGCTCTGGGAGTTAGCTGATTTCCCAAACAGCTGGAAAGTAGAGGAGTCAGAATTCAACCCAAGTTGGTTTAACTGCAAAGCCCTTGCTTTTTCACTGTAATGCTATCTCCAGATACAATGTCTTAGTTTGTTACCTTGCCTCTGAAAATGTAGCTGAGAAAGTACATCTTAGGTTTACTTTTTGGAAGAGCCTTCTGAGCCTCTCTCCTCAGAAACTTCTTAGACTGTTGTAACTCCGGGAAAAGGAAATCCTGGGGCAAAATACCTCTAAAACCGAAATCAGTCAAAGGGAGAAATAAAGTTTAAAACCTGTTTATTGCTTACAAACTGCAGTTCAGGCCATCTCTTTCTTGCTTCTGCAGAAGCAAGCAAGACCTCCCCCTAACCTCTCAGGTTCAGATAAACCCTTGGTTGCCCAGGTAATTACCCATTGATATGGAGATGGCTACTTGCTCCACCCCTGAGGAATGCCTGTTGATATGCAGATGCACTAAAGCCAGGTGAGATATTCTGGAAATATTACAATTTTACCCACAACTGTACAATTTTTTTTAGTTCTGCTAAGTTTTGCCAAATAAAGCAAATAAAGGAAATATGACATTTTAGAAATAAGAGTATCATGTTACCCCATCCCACCCAGAGGTAAGCTTAGATTTTTCATTAGAAGTTCTTCCTAGTCATCTTATCAAGCAGGCATACAAATCATCACTGATACAAAAAGGAAAAATATGACATTTCTTTTGCCTTTTGAAAAAGTTTAACAAAAACACAAACAAATAAATACATAAAGGCTGTCTATAACTGGACCAGTGAGTGCATGCCAAGAACCAAAGGTTATGATTAATCCAGTCCTGTGCAGTGGAGGAGGCAAAGGCCTTTCCCAATGTGTGCTGGATTAAAGGAGGGAAACAATTCTCTGAACCTTGAGAATTGAAGTCTCTGTCCCCTCCCGTTGAATGTGGTCAGGCTCTGTGACGGCTCTGGCCAGTAGAATATGATGAAAGTGATGCTGTGCCAGTGTCTAGCTCCAATCCTTAATGGGCTGAGGGCCGTTATGGACTGAATGTTTGTGTCTCTCTAAAATTCATATATTGAGCCATTTCCTCATGTGATGGTATTAGAAGGTGGGCCCTTTGGTATTAGGATAGATTAGATGTGATGGTATTAGAAGGTGGGTCTTTTGGTATTAGGATAGATTAGATGAGGTGATTGGGATTAGGATAGATTGGATGAGGTGATTAGGACTGGATAGGATTAGTGCCCTCATAAGAGTCATGAGAGAGATTGCCCCCTCTGTCTGTAATCCACCATGATAAGACACATCAAGAAGTCTGTGTCCAACCCAAAAGAGGGCCCTCCCCAGAATTGACCATGCTGGCACCCTAATCTCAGATTTCCAGCCTTCAGAACTATGAGAAATACATTTCTGTTGTTTAAGCCTCCCAGTCTGTGATATTCTGTTATAGCAGCCCACACTGACCAAGACAGGGACTAGCACCTTCTACTTCCTGTGTCTTGGAATACTAGCTCTTAGATCCCCGAGCCTCCAAGTAAGACTGCTACCCTAAGCAAAATAAAAAATGGATAAGTGGGACTACATCAAACTAAGAAGCTTCTATACAGCAAAGGACACAATCAGCAGAACAAAAAGGCATCCTACAATATGGAAGAATATATTTGTAAAGGATTAACATCCAAAATACATAAAGAACTCATACACCCAAAACACAAATGACCTGACTGAAATATGGGAGGAGGACCCGAACAGACTTTTCTCCAAAGAAGAAATACAAATGGCCAACAGGTACATGAAAAGATGCTCCATATCACTAATCATCAGGGAAATGCAAATTAAAACCACAGTGAGATACCACCTCACACCAGTTAGGATGGCCACTATACAAAAGACAAGAAGTAACAAATGCTGGCAAGGATGCAGAGAAGTGGGAACCCTCCTATGCTGTTGGTGGGAATGTAAATTGGTGCAGTCTCTGTGGAAAGCAATATGGAGGTTCCTCAAAACACTAAAAAAATTTAGTTTTTGACCCAGTAATTCCATTCCTAGAAATTTACCCAAAGAAAACAAAATCCCTGATTCGAAAAGACAGATGCACCCCTATGTTTATTGCACACTGTGGATAAAATTGTAATTTATCCAGAATATCTCATCTGGCTTTAGTGCATATGCATATCAACAGGAGCTCAAGGGTGGAGAGAAGTATGACTTTAGGGCATTTGCATAATTCCTCAGGGGTGGAGAGAAGTACATCTCCATATCAATGGGTAATTACCTGGGCAATGGAGGGCTTATCTGTACCTGAGAGGTGAGGAGGAGGGCCGTTTTTTTGCTGCTGCTGGAGCAGGAGAGAGAGATGGGCTGGACTGCAGTTTATAAGCAATAAACAGGTTTTAAACCTTATTTCTCCCTTTGACTGATTTCAGTTTTTAGAGGTATTTTACCCCAGGATTTCCTCTCCCCAGACTTACATCTGGCACAGTCGGTAGGATTCCTCTGAACCCGAAATCTGTCATAATGGGTGCGACCTTTGGGAGGGCCACCCCTAGAAATGATGGGGAGAAGTGACGCTCTTGCCAAGGGACATGTGTCTACACTCGTGTGGTCGTGGAGGTGCCACCGCCACTGTTGGCCACTGAAGGCAAATTCTGGCGTGCTAAGACTAAGATCCAATCACCAATGACCAGATGGTCACACCACCCCTTAAGATCCAATCACCAATGGCCAGATGGTCGCACCACCCCTTAAGATCCAATCACCAATGGCCAGATGGTCGCACCACCCCTTAAGATCCAATCACCAATGGCCAGATGGTCACACCACCCCTTAAGATCCAATCACCAATGGCCAGATGGTCACACCACCCCTTAAGATCCAATCACCAATGTCCCATAACAGAACACACCCCACCCCTACTCCTTAAAAATGCACTTCCTCATCCAGGAGCGGCTGCTCTCTGCCTAGAGACAGCCATTAAAATCTGTTGCGTGAGTTTGTGCCTCCCTGAGTTATTTCAGGGTAGGGAGGGTCGTGGCGAGATACCCTTCAGCCACGCCGACCCAGCCTGTGGCCCAAGCCTAAGGCTACTGCTTCTGCCACTGCTGCTGTATCTGCTGCCAGCTGGAGCCTGGTCACAACTATGGAAAGGAGCAGAGGTCTGGTACACTTTAATAGAGAAGCAACTGGCTGCTGTGTACCATGCCTTGTTGGCTATGGAGCCCATCGCCAGAAAAGCTCCGACCAAGGTAATAACCACCTATCCCATTGTGGGGTGGGTGAGAGACTGGAACCAAAGGCCACGGAGTTGTGTGGCACAGACAACTACCATATATCATGTGACTGGCCATTTGTCTTTGGCATCCCCAGGGAATGGTGAAGCAGATGCATTGGCCCAGGTGCACTGGCTAGAAGGAAGGTCTGCCTCTGATGTGGCCCAATGGCTACATCAGTGTTTTTTGCACGTGGGGCAAAAGAAAATGTGGGCTGTAGCCTGTCAGTGGGGCTTGCCATTGATCTTTGAAGAAGTCAGCCAATCCCGGAAGGAGTGCCCTGCACGTTGTGCAATCAGCAAACCAGCAAGAGGGGCCTCGAGCATCTCTTTGCAGACGATAGCTGGTCGCTGGTGATTGAGAGCGATCAAGGCACCCATTTTATTGGACATGCATTGCAAGGATAGGTGCAGCAATTAGGAATAAAATGGACGTGGCTTTAGACATGTCAGCACATGGATCAGCGATGGCTGGTTCTTCTGGCCCCTTGGGGAAAAGGCCTGGAAGCTGGCCTGCTGTGTATTCCTGGAATAACAGCAAATTGGCCCCCCAAAATCACAGTTATTTGCTTCTACAGTCCTTGTAGAAGCCTGGCCGCAGCTGCCCTGTGATAGCTGAAATGGATGAGCTTTGGACTTAATCTGCATGGGACTTTGAACCTAGCTGAATCCTCTGGCTTGAGAATTACCATGATTGTATTGCTATTGTCAAGAAAAACAAATGCTTAAAGAGAGGCTTGGCTTTGTCTCATGTTTGATAAAAGGGTGATCTAGCCATGGTTGTTAGGAATGAGTAAACAAGCGTAGAAACATATTTTGTGTTTAGTGAGATATTGTGCTGTAAACTACATTTACTTAATCTGCATCCTGAATACTCTGTCTTGAGTATTATCATGATTTTATTGCTGTTGCTATTGTATGTCATTACTTTGGTCGGAAGAGGGGGAATGAGTAAATTGTAAGGTGAGATTTCTGGAGGGGTGGCCTGTGGGTAAATTTGTAATTTATCCAGAATATCTCATCTGGCTTTAGTACATATGCGTATCAACAGGAGCTCAAGGGTGGAGAGAAATATGGCTTTAGTGGATTTGCATAATTCCTCAGTGGTAGAAACAAGTTCATCTCCATATCAATGGATAATACCTGGGCAATGGAGGGCTTATCTGTACCTGAGAGGTGAGGAGGAGGGCTGGTTTTGCTGCTGTTGGCGCAGGAGGGAGAGATGGGCCGGACTGCAGTTTGTAAGCAATAAATGGGTTTTAAACTTTATTTCTCCCTTTAACTGATTTTGGTTTTTAGAGGTATTTGCAATAGCCAAGCTATGGAAGCAACCTAAGTTTCCATCAGTAGATGAATGGATAAAGAAGATGTGGTACATATACACGATGGAATATTATTCAGCCATGAAAGGAAAAGAAATCCTGCTGATGCCGGGGTGCTTGTTTGCAGAGTCTAAGAATGAATTTAGCAAACAGTCAAGGTAGGAGAGCCAGAGCAGAGGCTTTTATTGAGAGATACAGTGAGAGGAAAGAGCTCCTGGCTCACGCCAGGAGGGGACAAGAGAGCCCGGGGTGGTACATCATCTAGGGAATTTATAGGCAGTTGAGGATTTTTGGGAACTGATAAAGGGCTTAAGGTGTGGATTTGTTAAAAGTGGCCTTAGGATGTTTGTCCTTGATGAGATATTAAGTCCCTTTTAGCATGCTAAAGTGAATCTTATACATGATTACAAATAATTAGCATAACAAAAACATGGGCTACTTTCCTTTATCTGGGGAGTATCAACTGATTTCACTGAAGAATGACTCTAGAGCTTAATGTTTAACACAAGAGTTTTGGTAGGGGGTTTCCTGACATGTAGTTACATTGCTCTGACTATAAATATCCTGCCTTGCTTTTTCCAGAGGCGCTCACCCTACTCTGTCTAAGCTCATGGTCCCTGTCTCACAGCCATCTGCAGCAATGTAGATGGATCTAGAGGGATTATGCTCAGTGAAATAAGCAGGTAGAGAAAGATAAATACCTTATGGTTTCACTTGTCGAGTATAAAAACAAAGCAAAACAGAAGGAACAAAATAGCAGTGGATTCATAGACACCAAGAAGGGACCAGTGGTTACCAAGGGGGTGGGGTTGGGGCAGGAGGTGCAGGAGGGTGAAGGGGATAAAAGGGCACAACAGTTCACAATCACAATACAAGTTGGTCATGGGGATGGTAGTACAGCATGGAGAATGTAGTCAGTAGTTCTGTAACATCTTACTACATTGATAGATAGTAACTGCACTAGATGGGGTGAGGATTTAATAATATGGGTAGCTATTGAGGCACTGTGTTGTATATCTGAAACCTACATAAGATTGTATATCAAGGTACTTTAATAATAATAAAAAAAAGACTGAACCCTGCTGGAGAGACCACAGTGAGAATCCCACATAGAGAAGAGGGGGCCTCACAGAGAGCAGCCTTCCAGCAATCCCTGCCTAAGTGCCAAGCAGGTGAGTAACATCATCTTGGCTGCTCCAGACCAGCCCAGACAAACTGATACCACCAGGTGACTCTAGTCACTGTCACATAAAGTAGGATTATCTAGCTGAGTCTTACTCAAATTCCTGACTTGCCAAATCTTGTAATATAGTAAGATAGCTATTGTTTTAAGCCACTGAGTTTATTTGATTTTTTTAAAGTTTATATTTTAGAATCATCTTTGACTTACAGGGAAGTTACAAAAGTAGTAAAAAGAGTTCCTATATTCTTTTCATCCAGCTTCCCCAAATGTTGACATCTTACATAACCAAAGTACAATGATAAGAAATCAGGAAATTGGCATTGATGCAATACTATTAACTAATCTACAACTTGAATCTGTCTTCACCCGTTTTTCCAGCCATGTCCTTTCTCTGGTCCAGGATCCAGTCTGTGAATGCAGATTGCATTTAATTATCATGTCTCCTTGGTCTTGTCCAATCTATGACTATTCTTCAGACTCTCTCTGTCGTTTATGACTTTGATACTTTTGAAGAATACTGGTCAGTTATTTTGTAGAATGTCCCTCAATTTAGGTTTGTCAGATGTTTTCTCATAAGTAAGTTGAAATTCTGTATTTTTGTCAAGAAAAGAAAATTCGAGAAGTGATGTCCCTTTCTTAGTGCATCATATCAAGGGGTACATGACATTGTACATGATTACTTACTGCTAGTAAGCATTTGGTTAAAGTGGTTCCCCTACTATATAGTTATCGGTTTTTACTTTGTGAGTAAGCAGTATTGTGTGCGATGATACTTTAACACTATCCAAATATCCTTATCATACTTTCAGCCACTTACTTTAACATCCAATCTTGCCTGCAACAATAAACCATAAAGTTATGAGATGGTTTGTTATGTAGTCATAGATACCTGACAACACCGTGATAGTTAGCATTGACTTTCTCAGGCTCTGAGAAACAATTTGGCTTATAACCTTAATACAGCCACATAACAGTTAATCTTACTAAAGCAAAACTCCAAGGAAAAACAGTACTTATCACACTAATCTTTAAATCTTTCCCTTACAAAGCTGAGTAGTTATAATCACATTTCTATCTCCCCTTTTTGAATATTCTACACATTGATTTTAAATCAGTGGACTAAAGAACTACTCACAAAATCAGCACTGCCTCAATTACTTTCTGATTTGTCCTTGTGAGACATAGAATAAGAGATTTCATAGAAACACTGGCTCCTTCGATTTCAACACACCACTCACTCCAGAGGACAGATCAACCAGACAGAAAATAAGTAAAGACACAGAGGCACTGAACAACACACTAGAACAGATGGACCTAACAGACATCTACAGAACTCTACACCCAAAAGCAACAGGATACACATTCTTCTCAAGTGCACATGGAACATTTTCCAGAATAGACCACATACTAGGCCACAAAAAGAACCTCAGTAATTTCAAAAATATTGAAATCCTACCAACCAACTTCTCAGATCACCAAGGTATAAAACTAGAAATAAATTTTAGAAAGAAATCAAAAAGGCTCACAAATACATGGAGACTTAACAACACTCTCCTGATTAATCAATGGGTTAACGACTAAATCAAAACAGAAATCAAAGAATATATGGACACTAATGACAACAACAACACAAAGCCACAACTTCTGTGGGACGCAGCAAAGGCAGTTCTAAGAGGAAAGTATATTGCAATCCAGGCCTATTTAAAGAAAGAAGAACATTCCCAAATGAATAGTCTAAAGACACAATTACTGAAATTGGAAAAAGAAGAACAAATGAGGCCCAAAGTCACCAGAAGGAGGGACATAATAAAGATTAGAGAAGAAATAAATAAAATTGAGAAGACTAAAACAATAGAAAAAAAAATCAATGAAACCAAGAGCTGGTTCTTTGAAAAAATAAACAAAATAGATAAACCCCTAGCCAGGCTCATTAAGAGAAAAAGAGAATCTACACACATAAACACAATCAGAAATGAGAAAGGAAAAATCACGAAGGACCCCACAGAAATACAAAGAATCGTAAGAGAATATTATGAGAATCTATATGCTAACAAGCTGGAAAACATAGAAGAAATGGACAACTTCTTAGAAAAATACAACCTTCCAAGACTGACCAAGCAAGAAACAGAAAAACTAAACAGAGCAATCACCAGCGACGAAATCGAATTGGTAATCAAAAAACTACCCAAGAACAAAACCCCTGGGCCTGATGGATTCACCTCTGAATTCTACCAGACATATAGAGAAGAAATAACACCGATTCTCCTTAAAGTTTTCCAAGAAATAGAAGAGGAGGGAATACTTCCAAACTCATTCTATGAAGCCAGCATCACTCTAATGCCAAAACCGGGCAA
>JAVSCE010001385.1:0-10612 GCA_032199065.1 Smutsia gigantea | reverse complement strand
CTGGGCTGCTGCATTCTTAGGGTAAATTCCTAGGAGTGGAATTACTGGGTCAAATGATATTTCTATTTTGAGTTTTTAGAGGAACCTCCATACTGTTTTCCACAATGGCTGAACTAATTTGCAGTCCCACCAGCAGTATAGGAGGGTTAGCTTTTCTCCACATCCTCGCCAACATTTGTTGTTGTTTGTGTTTTGGATGTTGGCCATCCTCACTGGTGTGAGATGATATCTCATTGAGGTTTTAATCTGCATTTCTCTGATGATTAGCGATGTGGAGCATCTTTTCATGTGCCTGTTGGCCATCTGAGTTTCTTCCTTGAAGAAGTGTCTATTCATGTCCTCTGCCCATTTCTTAGTTGGATTATTTGCTTTCTGTTTGTTAAGGTGCATGAGTTCTTTATGTATTTTGGATGTCAACCCTTTATCAGATACGTTTTTTATGAATATATTCTCCCATACAGTAGGATGTCGTTTTGTTCTACTAATGGTGTCCTTTGCTGTACAGAAGCTTTTCAGCTTGATATAGTCCCACTTGTTCATTTATGCTTTTGTTTCCCTTGCCCAGGGAGATATGTTCATGAAGAAGTTGCTCATGTTTATGACCAAGAGATTTTTGCCTATTGTTTTTTCTAAGAGTTTTATGGTTTCATGACTTACATTCAGGTCTTTGATCCACCTTGAGATTACCTTTGTGTATGGGGCTAGAGAGTAGTCCAGTTTAATTCTCTTACATGGAGCTGTCCAGTTTTGCCAACACCAGCTGCTGAAGAGGCTGTCATCTCCCCATTGTATATCCAAGGCTCCTTCATCAAATATTAATTGACTGTATATGTTTGGGTTAATGTTTGGATTTTCTATTCTTTTCCACTGGTCTGTGGGTCTGTTTTTGTGCCAATACCAAATTGCCTTGATTACTGTGGCTTTGTAGTAGAGCTTGAAGTCAGGGAGTGTGATTCCCCCTGTTTTATTCCTCCTTCTCAGGATTGCTTTGGCTATTCGGGGTCTTTTGTGGTTCCATATGAATTTTAGAATTATTTGTTCCAGTTCATTAAAGAAAGCTGTTGGTAGTTTGACAGGGATTGCATTGAATCTGCAGATTGCTTTAGGTAGTATAGCCATTTTGACAATATTTATTCTTCCTAGCCAAAAGCATGGGATGAATTTCCATTGGTTATTGTCCTCTTTAATTTCTCTTAGGAGTGTCTTGTAGTTTTCAGAATACAGGTCTTTCACTTACTTCGTTAGGTTTATTCCTAGGTATTTTATTCTTTTTGATGCAATTGTGAATGGAATTGTTTTTCTGATTTCTCCTTCTGTTAGTTCATCATTAGTGTATAGGAAAGCAACAGCTTTCTGTGTGTTAATTTTGTATCCTGCAACTTTGCTGAATTCAGATATTAGTTCTAGTAGTTTTGGAATGGAGTCTTTAGGGTTTTTTATGTACAGTATCATGTCATCTGCAAATAGTGACAATTTGACTTCTTCTTTACCAATCTGGATGCCTTGTATGTCTCTGTTTTGTCTGATTGCTGTGGCTAGGACCTCCAGCACTATGTAGAATAACAGTGGAGAGAGTTTGCATCCCTGTCTTGTTCCCGATCTTAGATGAATGGCTTTCAGCATCTCGCCATTAAGTATGATGTTAGCTGTGGGTTTGTCATATATAGCCTATACGATGTTGAGGTACTTGCAGTCTATACCCATTTTGTTGAGAGTTTAATGAGGAATGGATGCTGAATTATCTCAAATGATTTTTCAGCATCTATGGAGAAGATCATGTGGATTTTGTTCTTCTTTTTGTTGATGTGGTGGATGATGTTGATGGATTTTCGAATGTTGTACCATCCTTGCATCCCTGGGATGAATCCCACTTGATCGTGGTGTATGATCCTCTTGATGTATTTTTGAATACGGTTTGCTAATATTTTGTTGACTATTTTTGCATCTACGGTCATCAGGGATATTGGTCTGTAATTTTCTTTTTTGGTGAGGCCTTTGCCCAGTTTGGTATTAGAGTGATGCTGGCCTCATAGAATGAATTTGGAAGTATTCCGTCCTCTTCTATTTTTTGGAAAACTTTAAAGAAAATCGGTGTTATTTCTTCTCTGTATGTCTGGTAGAATTCAGAGGTGAATCCATCAGGCTCAGGGGTTGTGTTCTTGGGTAGTTTTTTGATTACGGATTCAATTTCCTCGCTGGTGATTGGTCTCTTTAGTTTTCTGTTTCTTGGTTGGTCAGTCTTGGAAGGTTGTATTTTTCTAACAAGTTGTCCATTTCTTCTAGTTTTTCCAGCTTGTTAGCATATAGATTCTCATAATATTCTCTTAGGATTCTTTGTATTTCTGTTGGATCCGTCGTGATTTTTCCTTTCTCATTTCTGATTGTGTTTATGGGTGTAGATTCTCTTTTTCTCTTAAAGAGTCTGCCTAGGGTTTAATCAATTTTGTTTATTTTTTCAAAGAACCAGCTCTTGGTTTCATTGATTTTTTCTATTGTTTTATTCTTCTCAATTTTATTTATTTCTTCTCTAATCTTTATTATGTCCCTCCTTCTGGTGACTTTGGGCTTCATTTGTTCTTCTTTTTCCAATTTCTGTAATTGTGTCTTTAGACTATTCATTTGGGAATATTCTTCCTTCTTTAAATAGGCCTGGATTGCAATACGCTTTCCTGTTAGAACGGCCTTTGCTGCATCCCACAGAAGTTGTGGCTTTGTGTTGTTGTCAATAGTCTCCATATATTCTTTGATTTCTGTTTTGATTTGATCATTAACCCATTGATTTATTAGGAGAGTGTTGTTAAGTCTCCATGTATTTGTGAGCCTTTTTGATTTCTTTCTAAAATTTATTTCTAGTTTTATACCTTGGTCATCTGAAAAATTGGTTCGTAGGATTTCAATATTTTTGAAATTACTGTGGTTCTTTATGTGGCTTGGTATGTGGTCTATTCTGGAAAATGTTCCATGTGCACTTTAGAAGAATGTGTATCCTGTTGCTTTTGGGTGTAGAGTTCTGTAGATGTCTGTTAGGTCCAATCAGTTGTAGTGTGTTGTTCAGTGTCTCTGTATCTTTACTTATTTTCTGTCTGGTTGATCTTTCCCCTGGAGTGAGTGGTGTGTTGAAGTCTCCTAAGATGAATGCATTGCTGTCTATTTCCTCCTTTAATTCTGTTAGTATTTGTCTCACATATGCTGGCCATCCTGTGTTGAGTGCATATATATTTATAATGGTTATATCTTCTTGTTGGACTGACCCATTTATCATTATATAATGTCTGTCTTTATCACTTGCTACTTTCTTTGTTTTGAAGTCTATTTTGTCTGATACAAGTACTGCAACACCTGCTTTTTTCTCTTTGTTGTTTGAATGAAATATCTTTTTCCATCCATTCACTTTTAGTCTGTGTATACCTTTGGATTTGAGGTGAGTTTCTTGTAGGCAGAACATAGATGGGTCTTGCTTTTTTATCCATTCTGTTACTCTGTGTCTTTTGATTGGTGCATTCAGTCCATTACCATTTAGGGAAATTATGGATAGATATGTACTTATTGCCATTGCTGGCTTTAGATTCGTGGTTACCAAGGGTTCAAGTGTTGCTTCTTTACTATCTAACAATCTCACTTAACTTTCTTGTTAAATTATCATAAACACAGTCCGATGTTTCTTTATTTCTCTCCCTTCTTATTCCTCCTCCTCCTTTCTTTTTATAATGGGTGTTTTATTCTTTGCCTTTAGTTAGTATTTGGATGGTCTTCTTTCTTTCCTATGATTTTATTTTCTCTGGTGAAATCTTTTTAGCCTGAGGTGTGCTTCCATCCAGAGCAGTCCATTTAAGATATCCTGTAGTGGTGGTTTATGAGAGGCACTCTCTCAGCTTTCGTTTGTCTCAAAATTGTTTAATCCCTACATCGTATTTAAATGATAATCGTGCTGGATACAATATTCTTGGTTCGAGGCCCTTCTTTTTCATAACGTTAAATATATCATGCCATTCTCTTCTGGCCTGTAAGGTTTCTGTTGAGAAATCTGATCATAGTCTGATGGGTTTTCCTTTGTAGGTGATCTTTTTTCTCTCTCTAGCTGCCTTTAATATCCTGTCTTTATCTTTGATCTTTGCCATCTTAATTATTATGTGTCTTGATGTTGTCTTCCTTGGGTCCCTTGTGTTTGGGAGATCTATAAGCTTCGGTGGACTGCGAGACTATTTCCTTCCCCAGTGAGGGAAAGTTTTCAGCAATTATTTCTTCAAAGACACTTTCTATCCCTTTTTCTCTCTCTTATTCCTCTAGTACTCCTATAATGCAAATATTGTTCCGTTTGGATTGGTCACACAGTTCTCTTAATATTCTTTCATTCCTAGAAATCCTTTTATCTCTCTCTACCTCAGCTGCTCTGTACTCCTGTTCTCTGATTTCTATTCCATTAACTGTCTCTTGCATCTCATCTATTCTGCTGTTAAGCCCATCAATCGCTTGTCTGATTTCTGCATTGTCTTTCCTCAGTTCCCTCACTTCCTCCCTCAGCTCTTGCACATTTCTCTGTAGGTCCATCAGCATGGTTATGACTTTTATTCTGAATTCTTTTTCAGGAAGACTGTGCATTTCCATCCCTTCAGACTCCCTCTCTGGGGTTGTCTGTTTGATTTTGGTCTGAACCATATTCCTCTGTCTTTTCATGGCTATATAATTGGTCACTGATAGTTGCCATGTATGTCAGCTGGGCTCTTTAAGACTTTAAAAAGAGAAGAAAATAAAGAGAAAAAAAAAGAAAGAAAGAAAGAAAGAAAAAAAGAAAGAAAAGAAAAAACAAAAACAAAACAGAAAACAAACAAAAAACAAAAAAATGCCCACCGGACGTAGATTCTGTGGGAATGCTCTAGGTGGCGCTGTTGCCCCACTATTCCACAGCTGTGACTGTGCCGCTCCACAGGGCCCTTTATCGCTCTGGCAAGGGTGGGAACGAATAGGAGGCTGTTGATCTCAGTGAGAAGTGTTAAGTATGGCTACGCTTCCTCAGTCGCCAGCTAAGGCGTCTGAAACTCCCCAGGACTCCCAGCCTGCTGGGCTGAGTGTTCTGGGGCGATCCGGCTCCTCCGCTGGGCTCCTGTCTCTTTAAGACCGCTGAAGAAAGCGCGCTTTTTTTTTTTTCCTTCCCGGGAGCCGGCTGCAAGCACCCTGGCGCGTTCCCCCCTCAGATCCTGCCCCTCTGTATCTCCAATCTCTGCTGCACTGCGCAATGTGGGTCAGCGCTCCCCGCGCAGATCACCGGGGCTGGCTACTTCACGGGGTGTACTTCCACTCCCTCCCGGCTCTGAATCCTCTCCTCCCGCTGGTGCACTGGGATGTGGAAGTGCTCGGGTCCCACTGGGTTGCGGCTCCGTATCTTACCCGCCTCTTGGTGTGTCGCGTCCTTTCGGGTGTTGCTGCACGCTGTGCGCTTTCCTGTGTATTCTCGTCTCTCTTTTAGGAGTAGATGTATTTGCTGTGTTTTCGTAGATAAATATAGTGTTGGGAGGAAATTTCTGCCGCCCTGCTCACACCGCCATCTTCCCGAAAGTCTAGAGGCCTATTTAAAAAGGGACTGCTATCAGAAAAGTAGTTTTGTGACCAACATACATGAGATTTATTATGAATATATATTATGGAATTATGATATTTGATTTTTAAATTTCTATTAAATGATTCTCAGATTATAAATTAAATAATCACATAAACATAGATGAACTAGAATGGCACAATTCAGGTCAGTGCTTTAAAAACAGTAACAGGTGGAAGCAAATTATTTTATATTCCAGTATTTTTTAATATGGTAATTCCTTTTTAATACCCAAAAGTAGTATGGACACTTGAAGGATGGTAGTTGCACTTTTTAGATTAAGTACCTATTGATTGAGAAAATGTACAATGTTGAAAGTTACTACAACATTAGTAATATATTTAAAGAATTTCTATGCATAATCACAATTAAATATGGATACATTTGAAAAACAATGCCTGTATGTTCAAATGTGTCCACTTGGTCAATAGGAAATTTTTATGCATATAGATTTATAGACTCCAAAGGACAACATGTAAATTACTTATTTTAAATGTTAGAGAGAGAGATCCCATACTTGGATTGATAGAGGGAAAGAATTTCCACTCTGTTCCTCAGAAGCAAGAATTTTATGATATAAAAACAAGTTTTATTTTCTCTCAGCAGTGATATATCTGCTAGATGAATTTGGAAGAAAAAGACTACCCATATCATATTAAGTCCCTTTTCTTTTTCCTTTTCAGATGAGCGTGCTTACTAAATGTGCATTCTGTCTTCATACAGAATGCATTCTTTATTCTTAGGCATATGGTAAGTTGAGATGTGTGGGCTCCATCTCCTGGGTGTAACCTTTTATTTGTCCATCTTTGTGATTGGTGATTAAGTTTATTTAATGACAACCATAATAGTTAGTCCACTTGGTCACACACATGAAGCAACATACTTTAACAGCTCTATCAGTAATATAGTAACATTTGATCTACATTTGCCTAGATTATATCTTATATCTTACTAAATTCTGAGTTTTGGAAGATAAAAATAAATGTTATTTATTACCCTTCCTAAAAAGCATTTCATAATCCAATATTCTAGAACTGTTAAAATAGTTCCTTCCAATAGTAAGTAATGAATAAATGAATTAATGAATTATGTAGAAAAAAATAATCTGACAGAACCATTGTTGACAAGGACTGACAGAATTTTATACTTGTATCATTTATAAAAACTTCCAATACATATTTAATTATAAATACCTAAGTTTTATGTTCATAGTAAATTTAGGTATTATTTGAATTTTTTGATATTTTAATACTAATATATCTGATTCAAGGATCAGCATGTAAATCTGATCAAAATATCACATAGTGGAAATTTCTTGACATGATTAAGCCATAGAGTTTATGAACCAAAATTTTAGACTCCTAGAAGAAAGCCTTCTTTTAGTCCTTTCCAATTTTAAGACAATATCTTAAAATTAAACTTTATATTATATCGGTTAGCTGTAACCTACTCTATGCATGTTTTTGCAAAGGGATAATGCATTCTCTATCAAAGAGGTGGTCATTGGTTCCATAAGACAAACATGCCACCTTTTTTCCATAGATATTTTGTATTGCTATCTAATTAAAGTCCCTAATTTAAATAGTTCATGCTTGTAGTTCTGATAAGCATGACAGCAAATGAAAGAAAGCTATTATATGTTAAACTGTTTTCTGAACATAATGATTGGTGCTAAGGAAACAGCATTTCTTTTCCTCATAGGACACATTTACAGGGCCCTGGGTCTGTTAGGAAGTTTCAACTCTAATCTAAATTATTCAGAAATTAAGAAGGTATTCCATGTATAAATTACATATGATTGCAAAAATTTTGACTTTATATTCCAGATGAAGTTATAAATTCACAAAAAAAATCATGATATTCATAAGTGCATTTGAGTCTCATTGTCAGTTTTATGTTTAGAGTAAAAATGGAGGTAATGATTCCTCCATTATTTTTGCTTCACCTTTATTTAATTTGTGAATTTTTAATATATTCTACTAATTTTAGAACACTTTTATTTTTAATATTTTACCAGAATGTGATACTATGTACCTTACATTTATTTATTTAATTTTTAAGACTGTTATTTAACTTTTTTTAATATAATTTATTTTATTATCATTAATCTACAATTACATGTGCAATATTATGGTTATTAAACAACCCTTCATCAGGTCCCCCCCACCAACCCCATTACAGTCACTGTTCATCAGCGTAGTGAGATGCTATAGAATCACTACTTGTCTTCTCTGAGTTGTACTTCCCTCCCCGTGCCCCCCAACATTACACCTGCTAATTGTAATGGCCCTTTTTTCCCTGTTATCCCTCCCTTCCGCCCATTTTCGCCACTCCCTTTCCCTTTGGTAATTATTAGTCCGTTCTTGGGTTCTGTGAGTCTGCTGCTGTTTTGTTCCTTCAGTATTTTTTCTTTGTTCTTATACGCCACATATGAGTGAAATCATTTGATACTTGTCTTTTTCGGCTTGGCTTATTTCACTGAGCATAATACCATCTAGCTCCATCCACGTTGTTGCAAATGGTAGGATTTGTTTTCTTCTTATGGCTGAAAAATATTCCATTGTGTATATGTGCCACCTCTTCTTTATCCATTCATCTACTGATGGACACTTAGGTTGCTTCCAATTCTTGGCTATTGTAAATAGTTCTTCAATAAACATAAGGGTGCATCTGTCCTTTTCAAATTGGGCTGCTGCATTCTTAGGGTAAATTCCTAGGAGTGGAATTACTGGGTCAAATGGTATTTCTATTTTGAGTTTTCTGAGAAAATCCATACTGCTTTCCACAATGGTTGAAATAATTTGCAGTCCCACCAGCAGTGTAGGAGGGTTCCCTTTTCTCCACATCCTCACCAACATTTGCTGTTTGTGTTTTGGATGTTGGCCACCCTCACTGGTGTGAGGTGTTATCTCATTGTGGTTTTAATCTGCATTTCTCTGATGATTAGCGATGTGGAGCATCTTTTCATCTGCCTGTTGGCCATCTGAATTTCTTCTTTACTGAAGTGTCTATTCATGTCCTCTGTCCATTTCTTAATTGGATTATTTGCTTTCTGTTTGCTAAAGTGCATGAGTTCTTTATATATTTTGGATGTCAACCCTTTATCAGATATGTTTTTTATGAATATATTCTCCCACATTGTAGGATGACATTTTGTTGTACTGATGGTGTCCTTTGCTGTACAGAAGCTTGTCAGCTTGATATAGTCCCACTTGTTCATTTTTGTTTTTGTTTCCCTTGCCC
The DNA here is from genome assembly GCA_032199065.1 of Smutsia gigantea. Classification (NCBI taxonomy): domain Eukaryota; kingdom Metazoa; phylum Chordata; class Mammalia; order Pholidota; family Manidae; genus Smutsia; species Smutsia gigantea. The sequence continues at coordinate 1,776 of JAVSCE010001385.1, read as the reverse complement.
GGGGAGATATGTTCACGAAGAAGTTGCTCATGTTTATGTCCAAGAGATTTTTGCCTATGTTTTTTTCTAAGGGTTTTATGGTTTCATGACTTACATTCAGGTCTTTGATCCACCTTGAGTTTACCTTTGTGTATTGGGCTAGACAGTAGTCTAGTTTCATTCTCTTACATGTAGCTGTCCAGTTTTCTTAAAACCAGCTACTGAAGAGGCTGTCATCTCCCCATTGTATATCCAAGGCTCCTTCATCAAATATTAATTGACTGTATAAGTTTGGGTTAATGTTTAGATTTTCTATTCTTTTCCACTGATCTGTGGGTCTGTTTTTGTGCCAATACCAAATTGTCTTGATTACTGTGGCTTTGTAGTAGAGCTTGAAGTCAGGGAGTGTGATTCCCCCTGTTTATTCCTCCTTCTCAGGGTTGCTTTGGCTATTCGGGGTCTTTTGTGGTTCCACATGAATTATAGAATTTGTTCCACTTCATTGAAGAAAGCTGTTGGTAATTTGATAGGGATTGCATTGAATCTGTAGATTGCTTTAGGTAGTATAGCCATTTTGACAATATTTGTTCTTCCTAGCCAAGAGCATGGGATGCATTTCCATTTGTTCATGTCCTCTTTAACTTCTCTTAGGAGTATCTTCTAGTTTTGACAGTACAGGTTTTTCACTTCCTTCGTTAGGTTTATTCCTAGGTATTTTATTCTTTTTGATGCAATTGTGAATGGAATTGTTTTTCTGATTTCTCCTTCTGTTAGTTCATCATTAGTGTATAGGAAAGCAACAGATTTCTGTGTGTTAATTTTGTATCCTGCAACTTTGCTGAATTCAGATATTAGTTCTAGTAGTTTTGGAATGGAGTCCTTATGGTATTTTATGTACAGTATCATGTCATCTGCAAATAGTGACAATTTGACTTCTTCTTTACCAATCTAGATGCCTTGTATGTCTTTGTTTTGTCTGATTTCTGTGCATGGGACCTCCAGTTCTATGTTGAATAACAGTGGATAGAGTGGGCATCGCTGTCTTGTTCCCGATCTTAGATGAAAAGCTTTCAGTGTCTCGCCATTAAGTATGATGTGAGCTGTGGCTTTGTCATATATAGCCTTTATGATGTTGAGGTACGTTCCGTCTATACCCATTTTGTTGAGAGGTTATTCAGGAATGGATGCTGAATTTTGTCAAATGCTTTTTCAGCATTTATGGAGAAGATCATGTGGTTTTTGTTCTTCTTTTTGTTGATGTGTTGGGTAATGTTGGTGGATTTTCGAATGTTCTACCATCCTTGCATCCCTGGGATGAATCCCACTTGATCATGGTGTATGATCCTCTTGATGTATTTTTGAATTCTGTTTGCTAATATTTTGTTGAGTATTTTTGCATCTACGTTCATCAGGGATATTGGTCTTTAATTTTCTTTTTTTTGTGGTGTATTTCCAGATTTTTTATTAGAGTGAATCAGGCTTCATAAAATGAATGAGTATGGAAGTATTCCCTCCTCTTCTATTTTTTGGAGAACTTTAAGGAGAACCGGTGTTATTTCTTCTCTGTATGTCTTGTAGAATTCCGAGGTGAATCCATCAGGTCCGGGAGTTTTGTTCTTGGGTAGTTTTTTTGATTACCAATTCCATTTCTTCACTAGTGATTGGTCTGTTTAGTTTTTCTGTTTCTTCCTTCGTCATTCTTGGATGGTTGTATTTTTCTAAGAAGTTTTCCATTTCTTGTGTTTTCCAGCTGGTTACCATATCGATTCTCATAATATTCTCTTATGATTCTTTGTA
>JAVSCE010001384.1:0-48178 GCA_032199065.1 Smutsia gigantea | reverse complement strand
AAAAAAAAAAAAAGAAACACTGACTGGGCGTGGGCCCAGGAACCATGCTGACCACCAGGGCCAAGGAGTCTCCCTTGACCTCCGCTCTGGCACCAATGCCTCCACATCCCCCGGACTGAGAGCATTCCAGCCCGTACACCTTACCGCCATCAGAGACGCTGATCCATTCTTACTCAACAGTCTCCCACCAAACGTGTGGGTTTTCTCCTCCACCCAACGGCCACCCCTCCAGCTCTCCAAACCCACAAGTGTCCTACAATCCAACACAATCCCAACACTAACTACCTGGAGTCAGCCTCAGACTCCACAGGCAAAGGGCACGGTCCCGCAAGACTGCCCCACTTCAGATGCCACTCTCCAGGATGGGCAACCCACGCTTCTACCCCACTTGGCTACAAAGTCAGGGGCTCCAACGACTCCCACGATCTCCTTGGGTCTGAAAATTTGCTAGAATGGCTCATTCTAGCTCATTCATAGAACTCAGGAGCACACTTTTTTACTACCAGTTTATTATAAAAGATACAATCTAGGAACAGCCAAACAGAAGAGGTGCACAGGACAAGGAAGTCAAGTGGGGTACAGAGCTTCCAGGCCCCCGAGCACCCCACTCTCCCACCACTCCTCTGCGCTCACCAACCCGGGGGCTCTCTCCAAACCTCTTCACTGGAGGATTTCTATGAAGGTTTCATCAGTGATAAGTCACTGTCCTTTGGTGATTAGCTCAGTCTCCAGCCTCATTCCCTTCTGGGACATCAGAGGTAGGGGTGAAAGCTCCACCCTCTCACTGCACCTCGGTCTTTCTGGCAACGGCCCCCATCCTAAAGCTCTCTAGGGTGCCAGCCTCCAGTCATCTCTTTAGCATACAAAAGACACTCAGCACTCAGGAGAGTCCCTGCGTTTTAGGAACTGTGTGCCAGGAACCAGGGACAAAGACCAGATATTTATTTTTCATTCTATTACAGACACACTAGATCATCCAACTAAATTAGGCCACAAGGAGGCCTTGAGATGCAAAGCACAGCCCACTGACCTGTGGAGCGCCTTCTCTCTGGTCAGGTACCACCGCCCCTTCCTCCTTTGTCCAGCACTTGTCACACCGGAATTTACACATTTCTCGTTTTGTCCCTTGGCACAAACACTGGGACTTCTCAGGGAAGGTACTGTTAAAAAAACACATGGGCCCAACATTGTGTCACTTCTGCTCAGCCAAGTCACCAAACCAGGGCCTAAAACTTACACCCAATTACAGTTTTAGCCTCCCCTAGAAATGCAGTCAGTCAGGAGTTATCTGGACAGCATCATCAATAAGATAATCTGTCACATGAGGCCTCTCCATGTTCCCTGAAAGCCCCCTGCTTTTCTCCTAAAGGAAAGTGACTCTGTCTGAAACAATCCTTCTCTTTGGTAATAACTCCCCCACCCTCCTGTCTATGAAAACCTTCCATTCTGTACAATTCCTTGGAGCATCTCTGCTAGCTGGAGGGGATGCTGCCTGATTCATGAATCACTTAATAAAGCCAATTAAGATCTTCAAATCTACTTGGAAGAATTTTGTTTTTTAACAGCCCCAGGCCTGACCGTTCTCTGCATCCACAGATCTCAGGCGCAGCCCCGTATGTGGTAGGTCCTCAGTCAATCACCATGCCCAGCGAAGGCAGGACTTCCCGCTGTGGCTCCCGAGGTCTGCAACTATGTCTGTTCTTACAGAGCCTCTTGTGCTGATGAAGAAATGCTGTTTCAAGGCTTCTGGCTCTTCCTAATACTTTGCCCCCGGCACTTGTCCATCCATCCCCGGTAGGTAGGTCTATGTGAGAGGCAGCTGGTTTATGGATCATCCCAGCAAAGACCCCATTCTTTCATCCACAGTCTGATGTAAGAGAGTCCTCAATGCTTATGAATTTTAAAACTCCAGGCTAATTTGTAATGAAATGTGAATGAATGCAGAGAACGATACTTCTCTTGAGAGAGTTTGGTTTGTTTTCCTAGTGTTCAGGGGTTATCCCACCCAGGGGACTCTGGGGGCAGTTTTCTATATGGCTCGCTTAGGCTGCATGTCCCATCACGTGTGACACAAGCAGTGTGCAGGAAATGCAGCCCTGTCGGTCCCGGTCAACCCTGTGCAGAGCAGGAGAGCCTCAGAGCTCACCCAGATCTCTGCCAAACTGTCAACCAACCTGTCCTCAGGTAACCAACAGTGTCTGGATGCTCACTAAAGTCCCCTTGAAAACTAATAAGGCTGGGAGGATGCGGAGGGAGTAAGACAAGACCCCACATACCATATACCAAAGTCAGGACACTTCTGCTGGGAAGGGATTCAGGTATCTAGTCACTGGCCAGTGGGCGTGAGCCACAAAACCCAAAGGGGCTGCAGGGTGTGGCTGAGGCACACCGCAGGGCACACACGTCCCATCCGACACTGTAGATGTGTGCACGTATCATCTGGCTTCTAGCAAGTGGCAGCCCAAACCACTTGACCAGCTGTAACAAACCCAGTAGGACTCAATGATGTTCCCACAAAGGGGTAAAGGGTCTAGAGGAACGAGTGCCTTTTTCTAAGCTAGCAGTGACTCCGTGGATATCCTAACCCCACTGACTGTTCCTACACAAAGGAGAGCCAATCCAAACCACATACACAGCCTGACGCTACTGGGAACCCCTCCTGAAGGTGCTGAGTCCCTGCATCTCATCAATAACTTTCATGCCTCATCCAACCAGAAACTACAGCTCCCAGGGACCAACTCCGAGGGGCGGAGACAGCAGACTCACTGCGCTCCTGGGAATAGTGCCTGCAGGCACGTGCACATTCTCAGGCCAGGAAAGAGTGACCACAGGTGGCCTCGGGTCCTACAGGACTACATCCATTTGATATTGTCAGAAAATGGATGGTGAGGGGAAAAGAGAGAAACTATGTCAGCCAAAAAGAGCTGCCCAAGATGCCATGGACCAGAGCCGGGGACACCAGCTCAGGCCCGGCCTCGGCCATGGAGGGCACTATGAGCAAACCGTGCATCACATCCCTGCACCTACACTAGGTCTGTTCATGGGCAAGAAAACTGAAACACAACAGTCTAGGGCCTACGAACAGAACATTTGAAGCATAAGAGAACAAAAACAGTTCCTCGAGGACTAAGAGCAAAGGCCTTCCAGCCCACAGCTTTCCTGCAGGAAGAGCAAGGACAGCTCTGGGCTCACAGGTGATGAGGGTGCACTGCCCCACCGGGGCACATGGGAAAGATGCACATGTCAAACAGAATGAACAGGGGAAAGAAGAGATGGCTTTTCGAAGTTCCCTGCCTCTAGAACTGGGAGGAAGTGTCTGTGGTGTGAGCCATCCGGTCTGTGGGACTTTGTCACAGCAGCCCATGCTGGCTACAGTTTGGTGCCAAGCAGTGGGATGCTGCAGTAAAGTGTACAGAGATGCAGAAGCACCTGTGGGACAGAGTGATGGGTAGAGGCCACTGGAGTTTTAGGTGCATGCCGGAAATCAGGATGTAAGGGCAGTTCTGGGGAGAGCTCAGGAAGAAAAGAGGAGGTTGGAGAGACTGCTCCCACCTTCTTAGAGGGTGCATAAGAGTACAGAAGGTACAGAAGGTCTATAAAACGGAGAATAAAGCCCGTTCCAGGAAGGTCTCAGATGGAGATGCGCAACATATTATTGGACAATGAAGGAAAGGCAATCCTTGCTACAATGTGGCAAAAAAACGTGGCTGAACAGTGTCTAGTGTTTTGTGAAGGTAGAATCGTGCTCAATGAAACTGGATACTCAGCAGAGGAGACATCTAAGCAAAATGGTGAAGGAGCAGATGGGTTTCTCTTGACTTCTAGTTAAGTGAAAGAGGAGAGAAATTAATTGAAAAATGAATTGTGAATTGAAAAAGGGACCAGAACCTAAAGATTTGGGAAACTCAGCCGATCCACACTGCAAAGATGAGAAAGCTTATTATTCTGAAGGGATCACTGAGTGTGGGCTAAAAGCCACCAGGTAAGGAGATTCATACGGGTGTGAATCATGGACGTGATCAGCCACCCCAGCAGAAACACTGGCTGTCTGAGCTGAAGAAGACTGGGACAGGACCAAATGAAAGACTTTCTCGGTCCTGCAGGACTGGACAGAGAGCTCTTCAGCTGTGAACACGCGCTATCCTTCGAGACCGGAAAAGAACAATCCCTAATGCAATTTGGCAATGGTCACGGCTGCCTCCTTCGGGTCAGGGTGGTGGTGGTGGTGGGTCCTCAGTCCCAGCCGGCCAGATGGCACACACCTGAAACCTTGCAGGCAGGGCTCAGACCAGCAGAGGGTCAGAGAAGGGACCACCACCCAAGCTGGTCTGAAGGTAGGATCACCATCGGGTGGGTCCTGAAGACAGAACATCAAACCAGAGATTGATTCTTTAGCCTTAAAAGATCTAATGGCAATTGCATCACGAGGTTTTAGATATGGGGGGGACCCTTTGCCTCCTCCTTCTGATTTCTCCCATTTGGAACAGGTATGTCATTCCCAAGCCTGTCCACCACTGTATTTGGGAAGCACACATTTACCTGGTTTCACAGGTTCACAGCTGCAGAGGAATTCTTCCTCAGCATGAATCTTACCTTGAGTCTCACACCTGACTTAGAGGGTATCTGAAGAGACTCTGAGATGCTGGGATTAGGGCTTGGGGATGCTGGGAAGGAATGAACATTTTGTGCCTGTGAAGGCGAAGCCTTAACCCCCAGTGTATGTGGAGGTGGAGCGTCGGGAGGAATTAGGTCTGTATGAGGTCATGAGAGCGGGAGAAATCCTCGTGATGGGGCTCGGGTCCTTACGAGAAGGGCCACAGCTCATGCTCTGCACCACATTGAGGACACAGCAGGGAGGGGGCCGCCCGCAGGCCAGGAAGAGGATCCTCCCCAGAAGCCAAGTCTGCCGGCAGCTGGAGCTTGGACTTTCAAGCCCCAGAAGTAAGTGTCTGTTGTTTAAGCCACCCAGTCTATGGTTTTTTGTCAGAGTGGCCAGAGCTAAGAGAAGTATTCAGAGCAGGACTGTTCCTGTATTTCCACGGATACTAGGTGCCCACTCTGTGACCCTGGGGCTGGGAGTCTGTAGTAAACAAAACACACATAGGTCCCAACCCTCATGGTGGCTGTGCCATCCAATATATACCCATGTGGCCACATGCGGCCATTTAAATTTTAATTTTAATTAAAATTAATAAAATTTTAGAACACTATCTCTGTCACACTAGCCACATCTCAAATGCTCACTAGCCGTGTGTGGCTAGTGGCTGTCGCATCAGGCAGCTCATATCCTAGAACATTTCCGTCATCATGGAAAGTTGCACTGGGCAGCAGTGGTCTATGAGCGAGGCCCTCCCCGTTCCAGAAAGTAAGTGCAAACTTCCCTTGAGAAAACTAGACTATAAATCTAATCCTCTCCTGTTTCACCACCCCCAGTCTGATAGAGTATACCTCATGGACTGAAACTAGACACAATGAGGCCACTATCTTTAAGAGAAAGGGGGAAAAAATCACCTGACAGAGAAAGTCAGTAGTTCAAAATAACAGAAGCAGTCTGAGAAGTGAAAGTCAGCTCACCCGTGAGAGTCAGAGGCAATGAAAGAAAACGTGAACAGTCTAGTTTATTCCTATTCCCGAGTGGGATTCATGATGGCATTGCATCTCTGGAAAAAGGACAAAGGTCAAGATCTCCATCCATAGAGAAACATAACTGTTAAACTAAAAACAGAACAGCATTGAAAAGCCAGCTTGTATGTCAAAGAATAGAGACTTAGAAGATAAGCTTGAGAAAATTCTCAGTTTAAAGGAAAATGTCAAGAGATTATTACGTTTGTAGAAAGAAAAGATTTGAAGAACAAGTCCTGGTGGGAATGAGGTAGTAATGTATAAGAATTCCATAAGGATAGAAAAGAATAGAAGCTATAAAAAAGAAAAACAAAAACAATTTGTAATAAGAATTGCAAACAGGACAACAACACAAATGTCTAACCACAGAGGACTATCTAAATGAACTATTCGAAGATACAGGATGGTGGATGGATGAATATACTTAAGATATATATAAATTTGAAAATGACAAGCAGAAAAAATGGAAAATATTACAAGGTAATTTACAAAAGATGACATGCAAATGACCAGTGCATATATGAAATACAAATGTTTCAATATACTGAAAACAAGAGAAATCAAGATTTCCCATATGAAACCAATTGAAATAAAAATCAGTTTTGATATGAAATAAAAATACTGGAACATGTTTTAAAAACTCAAATGGCATATTTTAAAAAGAATAACAATACCCAGTGTTAGCAAGGATATGTTAAGCAGGTACTCTCAAACACCACCAGGTGAGAGGAAAAATTACAATACTCTTTTTCTTGGGTAATAAATTGGAAATGCCTGCCTCTCTTTAATGCTGTCTTCTTCTAATTAGAAAATTAACTCCTTTCCCCACAACAGTCTTCAATGCCACCCCATTCTTCTTGGAATATTTGTCTGTCACGAAGAATTGTCTCAGGCAGAAAACACCAAATCCAAGAACTCCACCACTGCCAGACCAAATCAGCTAGAACGGCTTTCTTTCAACACAGCCCAAACCACATATTTCTCTGCACAAGTCAAAGGAGGTGTTTCCAACAGGAAACGTGATCAATCCTTGAGTCTCCAAAAACCTTCAGGAGTGTGGGAGAAGGAAGCTCTGCCATCCTAATGCACGACCGTGCTCTTTCACATGCCTGAGTAAAGAAGAACACTGCACTTCTTCCTTCTGCCATGCTGAAAAATATGTGTCTAGTTTAATGTAACGCAGGTCAAAAACAAATTACGCCATTTCTGAGCTGAACCATATCAAATGGTGGCAGGGAGGGCAGGCAGAAGTAGCTAAAATGCAGCTCCATCTCAGGAACACAAAACTGGCAAATAAATCACTTTTCAGTGCCTGCCTAATCTAGTGTCACCTCACCCCTGGTGCCAAGGTTACCCAGGGAAAGATGACCTCAGCATGTTTCTAGTCTCTGTAATAGGAATTAGTTCCCTCAATCCACAAAGAGCAAACAAACAGGTGCCAGGAAAGAGACAGCATGTCCCAATCAATGTTCTTTAAAAGCACGTCCCACTTCAGCACCACACAGAGAGAAGGCCTGAGAGCTCTGCAATCCTCCAGGCTCATCCCAGCCCCACAAAGACCACCTGTGTGCTTTGAAAACTGTTGCAAAATCTCTGTGTGCTTCAGTTTTCTCACTTGCCAAATAGGGACAATTGCAGCTTCTTCACAAAGCTATGAGAATTGTATGAGATAAAGCCTGTAAAATGTGCCTGGTAGGTGGTGGTAATTTTATTACTAAATCAAACAGTGATAAAAATGGAGTTTGTCATTACTTATGGCAATAGTGTAGATATACTAATTTATTTTGACAGACCCCCAAAGGGACAGAAAGATAAAAATACGGCATAAGGGTGGTGGGATTAAAGGGTATTTTTTTTAACCTTAAAAATATATTCATTTGTGTTGTAATAGTTTTAAAATGAAAATAGGAGAAATGACTGTGATGTCCAGTAACAACTAAAAATTAATTTTCATTCAAAGGACTTCATCTTGAAAACATGGTAAATCTAATTATGCTGACAAAGAACCTGAAGACCCTCAATAAATAATCACGTGACTCAGGCACACCATAGAGACATCATGGCTGGGTCCGGGCCACCGCAGGAAAGCGAGTCACACAGCAAAGTGAGTCACATCGATTTCTTGGTCTCCCAGTGCACATATAAGCTATGTTTACATGATGCTGTAGTCGATTAAGTGTGCAATAGCCTTATGTCTAAAAAAACAATGCACACACCTTAATTTAAAAACACTTTATTGCTAAAAATTGCTGACCATCACCTGAGCTTTCAGTGAGTTGTCATCTTTTGCCTGGTACAGGTCTCTACCCTGGGTTGACGGCTGACCTAATTGGTGGCTGCTGAAGCCTGGGCAGCTGGGGCAATTTTTTTAAAACTGATATATAGTTGACACATAATATCATATTAGTTTCAGGTGTATAATATAGTGACTCAACAATTAGATACATTACAAAATGCTCCCCACAATTAGTTACCGTCTGTCACCACACAAGTTATTATACTATTGACTGTATTCCCCAGGCTGTACCTTCCCTCCCCTTGACCTATCCATTTTATGTCGGAAGTCTGCACGCCTAAGTCCCCCCATCCATTTCGCCCATCCTCCTCTGGCAACCGCCAGCCCCTTCTCTCAGTCATGAGTCCATTTCCATTTGTTGTTTGTTCATTTGTTTTGTGTTTTAGATTCCACATGTAAGGGAAATCATAGGACACTTGTGTTAAAATAGGACAACGATAAAGTGCCACACAGACCAACTCTTCCTTTCATAAACAGTTTCCCTGTAGCAGGCGATGCTGTTTGATAGCGTTTTACCCACGGCAGGACTTCCTTCAAAACGGGAATCAATCCTCCCAAACTCGGCCACTGTAAGATTATGCAATTTTCTAAATCCTTTGCTGTCGTTCCAACAGTCTCCGCAGCATCCTCACCAGGAGCAGATTCCATCTCAAGAAGCTACTTTCTTGGCCCATCCCTAAGGAGCAGCTCCTCACCTGTTCAAGTTTATCATGAGGTGCAGCAGTTCAGTCCCATCTTCAGGCTCCACTTCTAGTTCTAGTTCTTTTGCCATTTCCCCATCTGCACTGACTTCCTCCACTGAAGCCGTGGACCCCTTGAAGTCATCAAGGAGGGCTGAGGATCAACTTCTTCTAAGCTCCTGTTAATGTTATTTTAACCTCATCCCATGAATGAATAATGAATGTTCTTAATGGCACCTAGAATGGTGAGTCCTTTCCAGAAGGTTTTCAACTTACTTTGCCCAGATGTACCAAAGGAATCAGCTTTTATCTAACAAAATGTATTTCTTAAATAATAAGACTTGAAAATCAAAATTACTCCTTGATACATGGGCTGCAGAATGGATGTTGTATTAGCAGGTGTGAGAAGAACATGAAACTCACTGCACGGCTCCACTAAAGCTCTCAGGTGACCGGGTGCACTGTCAGTGAGCATATTTTGAAAAGAATCTTTTTCTCTGAGCAGTAGGTCTCAACAACAGACTTAAAATATTCAGAAAACCACACCATAAACAGATGTTCTGTCATCCAGTCTTTGCTGTTCTACAGAACACAGATTTAGCATAACTCTTAGGGCCCCTCGGATTTTCAGAATAGTAAGTGAGCATTGGCTTCAGCTTAAAGTCACCAGCTGCATTAGCCCCTAACAAGGGAGTCAGCCTGTCCTTTGAAGCCAGGCACTGACTTCTCCTCTCCAGCTGTGAAAGCCCTAGAAGGCATCTTCTCCCACTAGGGGGCTGTTTCACCCACACTGAGAATCTGCTGATGAGCGTGGCACGTTCATGAATGATCTCAGCCGGATCTTCTGCATAACCTGCTGCAGCTTCTCCACCAGCACCTGCTGCTCCTCTTGCAGCTTCCTTCCTTAAGCCTCATGAGCCAACCTCTGCTAGCTTCACACTTACCTGCAGCCTCCTCACCTCTCTCAGCCTTCATAGAATGGAAGAGTTAAGGACTTGCTCTGGATTAGGCTTTGGCTTAAGGGAATATTGTGGCTGGTTTGATCTCCTACCCAGACCACTAGAACTTTCTCCATATCAGCAATAAGGCTGTTTCGCTTCCTGTCACTCGTGTGCTCACTGGAGCAGCACTTGATTTCCTTCGAGAGCTTTCCCTTTGCTTCACAGCCTGGCTGACTGGCACAAGAGGCTGAGCTCTCGGCCCCTCCTGGCTGTTGACGTGCCTTCCTCACTAAGCCTGGTCATTTCTAGCTTTTGATTTAAAGTGAGAGACATTCGACTTGAACACTTAGAGGCCATTGTAGGGTTATTAATTGGCCTAATTTCAACATTGCTGTGTCTCAGGCGATAAGGAGGCCAGAGCAGGGAGAAAGATAGGGGAACGACTGATCAGTGGAGCAGTCAGAACACACACACATTTATCAATGAAGTCCGCTGTCTTGTATGGGTGCGGTCTGTGGTGCCCCAAAACAACTGCAGTAGTGACATCAAAGATCACTGATCACAGGACACCATGACAAATATAATAATAATGACAAGTTTGAAATAGTGCAAGAATGACTAAAATGTAACACAGAGACACAAAGTGAGCAAACACAGTTGATGGAAAAAAAAGACAGACTCGCTCAACACAAGGCTGCCACATACCTTCAATCTGTAAAAAATGTGAAATGCAATAAAGCAAAGTGCAATAAAACAAGGTCTGCCTGTGGTAAAAGCTAGTAATTTAGCCGTTACTATGTGGCAAGCATTCTTCCAAGTGCCTTACACATAACCACTCCATTAATCCTCATCGCAAGCCTAGGAAGATGTTCCATGATTATCTCCACTTCACAGATGAGAAAACTCGGGCACAATAAGTAGATACCCGAGGTCAGAGGGCTGGTAGGTACAGAGACAACAAATATTGCCACCCTTTTCTCCCCATCCCGCAGAAGAATTCGTGTATGAGCCTGTGCATTCATTCATTCATTCTCTGGAAATCATGCTTATTATACAGGAAAGAACAACAAATGTAACTGCTGAGTTCAAGCCCCTGCTCCAAGATGAGGACGCTCCGGGACCTTAAGAACAGCCCTTTACCACCCCCCACCCCCCACCTGGGCCTCCTCATTCCCTTGAGACACAGATGAGAGCCCAGGTCAGACCCTGGGACACACGGGATCAGGTCTGGGCACTTTTGCAAAGGCCGTCTGTCTTTGCTCATTTATTAAAATGGTGAAAGAGCAACTATGTCAGCAGGCTGCTGTGAAGTCATGCATCTGGGTTAGGTGCTCGCAAAACGAAAGCACTCGATACAGAAACTCCCACAAACCACCTCTGATGTTGGTCTCGGTATCCCCATTTCAAGGATGAGGAAATCAAACCCCAAGGAGAGTTCAATTACTCTCACAAAGCCACACTGCTGGGCAAACATGGGAAGCCTCGTTCCCCCACCTCTAACTCCACCCTCTCTCCCCTGGCAGGGAGCTTCCCTGTTTGCCAGGCCCGCACCCCCCACTGAGCCCTCTCAGCTGGCTGGGGGCCGCCAGCTCCTCTGAGGGACACAGCCCCTCCTCGGGCAGGCCTCCCATCTCTGCAATCCCCAGCTCTTTCCACCAACGCCAACAGAGGTTCAGTTCCTAGAAGTTTAGCTGCAAAACACTGTGGAATGGAGTTAAATGAAAGGCACACTGAACATACTTGATTTAGCTATGCCCACTCAATGGGGGGAAAAAGACCAAAAAAAGAGAGATTCCTTTATTTTCCCAGTTGCTCCCACTCCCACTTCTACTCCTTCCAAATAAACCTGGGCTTCCATCCACTGTTTCCAGGGAAGGAATCCACTGCTGAAAAGCAAGAGGAATAAAAGAAGTGAATTATTGGCTTGTAAGCCTCCAAAGGCCCAAATCCTCACTATCTACAGCCAAGTTATAGGATTTTATGTCATTTTCACGCTGAAGTTTCTGCTTTATATGCTAACCATACGGCATCACCCCCAGTCCAGGATGACATTCCATCAAACTGAGAAAACAACCCTTAATGAGACAGGACCACATGTTTTAGACATAACTCCGTCATTTCTTGGAAAAAGCACTTAATCTAAGACACCAGTTTGAAATGCAGATTCCAGGATGGATAAAATTCAAGGATGTAGGTTAACATTTTTTTAATCAAATTTTACAAATCATATAAACTTCATTAAAGCCTGTTTTACATGACATGACTTGGACTCAATGAAACCACCGAAGAAGGGGTTACACCTGCCTTGGGATACCCAAAGTGCTCCTGAGTAGGTCACTCTAAGCCGTGCACTAGCTCCACTCACTTCTCACCAGCACATGCAGAGTCATGCGAGGCTGCCACTCATTTCCAAATCTGCCTTCTGCAGCTCTGCCCACCAACCACCGTCAAGTTTGGGTGGTGACTCGACAGCTCTCCTCCCTTCCACCTGGTCACTGCACAGCTCCCACATCACGCCAGCCAAGCTCCTGCAAAGATCCTGACACAACAGCACGTGGGCAAATGCTCAGTCTCTTCCCTCCAGCCTGCCTTCCAACACAGCCTCCAGGAATATCCCCAGACAAAAAGCCAAGAGCTGTCTCTACAGAGACCATATTTAGCTCCTAAGCAAGTACTGGCCACCCCATAAACTACCAGGAATCATGGTCTACTATTCGAGCCTAAGGAAAAGCTGACCAGCCGTTGAATCACTCAAGCCATATTTACTGGCCTGAGACTCTGAAGGGAAAGGTGCAAACCGCTTGGCAGTGGGCCATATTAATCCATCACACATGTTTTTCTTTTGACCTGTACAGCATTTTAAAATTCTAAATTAATTGCCAGTATTTCAAAACCAGGAAATTGTATATAAAATCCGGATTTTGAACATTCCTCCCCCCCCATATCTAGAGGATCTAGTCAACCAATGGGCTGGAGTTAAACAAAAGCAGACGGGCCAGGCCCCAATTCAGCATCCTCACTATCTGATGAATGTTCACTCAGCATTAGCAGACAGTCACTGAGCAACTACTATGTGCCAGGTAATGTTTAATAACAGGCTTAGGATACCATAAAGGATAAACAAGACAAGAAACTATCAGTCCTATCTGCTAAGAAGGATTTTAAGTGGGTAACAGGACTTCTGCTTCAGGGAAGGTGAAACAGACAGACTTTTCCCTATTCTTCCCACTAACTGCAAACAAAATCCCAGGCATCATATCTAGCACAAACATAAGAAGACCCCAAAAGGTAGAGGGAAGAAGGCACACCGGCTAGGAGCCTCAGGGCTCAAGGAATGACTCAGTGATGCATTTCCTGAGTTTCCTTTTTCCTCATATATCCAAGAATTGAAGAAGCTGTCCACCCAGAAATACTAACAGGTACAAGAGAAAAAAAACTCACTCCAGGCCTGCTCTCTCTAGCAAAGGGCCAGGTGAGGGTCAGTCTAGCAAGACATGAAATGTTGAGACAGTAAGTGCTCTACCCAAGTTCTACTCTGAACACCACAGAAAGACACACAAAAACCTTCCCCCACCCCCATCCACACCAGTAAAGGATGAGCAGGGAGCCCCTCCCTCCACCTTGCCGGGCTGAATGAGGTGACCCGACCCCCACCCCCTTTTCCCTGGGGTCTTGCTGGAGAAGGTCAACTAGGGAGCCTGGACCTTCATCCACATCAGGCAGTAACAACCCACACCTCGCTCTGACCTTTGGCATCAGTGTAGACCTGTGTAGAGGTGCCCCTCCCCTCCCCTGAGGAGGCCTAGTAAAGAACCAGGACTCCAACCACTGCCCAGTGGTGATGAGGCCGCCCCCTCCCTCCCTGGGGCTAGCTAGGGCCACATCAGGAGGTAACAAGACACTTCTACCCATCCCAGCCAGAGAGGTGCCAGTGGAGGCCTAGTGGGGACCCAGAACTGCCACTCCCACCCAGCACAGGGGAAAGACCCCACTCTGAGAGTCAACAGAGTCTGAATGGGGAACCTGGACATCTACCCCCAACCCAAGTTAAAAAGCTAGGGCCACTGCCTTCCCCTGCAAAGCAGTGGAAAAGAAAGCCATTAAAAGCAGGCAATTTAAATAAGATCCAGAGCCTTGTAAAATAATACTTGAAATGCTCAAGTTTCAATTAAGACATCACCATCATGCCAAGAACCAGAGCGATCTCAACCTGAATGAGAAAAGACAATCCGTAGATGTCGACACCCAGATGACAGTACCATTAAAATTATCTGACAAGAATTCTAAAGGAGTCAGCAGCAATTACGAAGATGCTTGAAACTAAGGAAAAATTAGAAAGTCTTGGCAAAGGAATAGAAAGTTTCAGCAGAGAAATAGGTGATATAAAGGAGGCCTAAAAGAGAAATTATAAACTTCAAAAAATATAATAACCAAAATAAAAAACTTCAACCTGCCACTCACCCACAGAATGCAGGAGACAGAGAAAAGAATCAATGAACTGGAAAACAGAACCACAGAAATCACCCAATCTGAACAACAGAGAGGAAAGAAACTGAAAAAAAAGAATAGAACTCAGGGACAAAGGGGACTACACCGAAAGGTCTGACATTCATGTCTTCAGAACCCCACAAGGAGAGAGGAAAGAGGGCAGGGCTGAAAAAGCATTAGAAGAAATAATGGCTGAACACATCCCAAATTTGGCAAAAGATATAAACCCACAGATTCAAGCAGCTAAGTGAACCCCACACAGAATAAAACAAAAGAAATCCACAAGATACATCATAGTAAAACTTCTAAAAACTAAAGACAAAGAAAGAATTTGAAAGCAGTTAGAGAAATGACACCTAATGTAAAGGAAAAATTATAGCAGACTTCTCATCAGAGGTCAGAACAAAGTGGAGTGGCACAATATTCAGGCTCTAAAAGAAATGACCTGTCATCTCAGAATCTTAGGTGCAGAGCAGCAAATATCCTTTCAGGAATGACAGAGAAGTCAAGACATCTCAAATGAAGGAAAACTGAGAGAATCTGGTGCCAGCAGACCTACCCTAAATGAATTTCTAAAGGAGGTTCTCTAAACAGAAAGGAAATGATAAAAACAGCAGGAAGGAAAAAAGAACACTGAGCAAAAATGTGGGTAAACAGAATAGACCCCTTCTCCTCTTGAGTTTTCTAAATTATGTTTGATTATGATATTGTCTGATGTGTTTCTAAATATATACTGAGGAAATACTTCATATAGTTATATTATAAATGGGGGAGGATAATATGGAACATAAAAGGATGTACATTTTCTTCACTTCAAAATGATGATACCAGTAGATTGGGCTAAGTTATATATGTAGATGTAATACCTGGAGCAGCCACTGAAAATGCTTTACAAAGATACACTAAAAAAAAAAACAACTATATATAAATTGAAATGGAATTCTAAAAATCTTCAAGTAACACATAGGAAGACAGAGAAAAAAAGAGACAACAAAAAAAACACAGAGAGCAAAACAAATATTGCACAAACAAAAAATTAAATGGTAGCCTTTAGCCCTGACATATAAATAATTACATCAAATGTAAATGGTCTAAATATACCAATTAAAAGAGAGAATGAATTAAAAAGAAAAGCATGTCCTAACAATATGCTGGCTACAAAAAACTCACTTCAAATATAGCAATACAGACAAGCTGAAGTAAAAGCATTTTTTTAATTGAAGTATGGTTGATATACAATATTATATCAGTGTCAAGCATATAACATAGTGAATTCAACAGTTATATATCTTCTTAAATCCTCACCCCAGCTAGTGTATTTACTATCTGTCAACACAAAAAGATGTTGCAGAACTACTGACTATATCCCCTATGCTGTACTTTCAAAAAAAAAGGACAAAAAACAAATAGTAATACAATATTTTTAAAAAGAAAGAGGATGAAAAGATGTATTTCATGCAAACATTAATCAAAAGAAAGCAGGATTGGTTACATTGATAATATCAGATAAAGTAGACTTCAGAGCAAAGACTATTACCAGAGACAGAGAGGGACATTATGTAATGATAATGGATTTAAAATGATGAGTCTACAAGTAGACATAGCAACCCCAAATGTATATGCACCAAACAGTAGAGCTGCAAATTATACAAATCTAAAAAGGAAACAGACAAATCTATAATTATATTTGGAGACTTTACTGAACAATTAATAGAACTAGGCAGAAAATCAATAAGGATATAGAAGAATTCAACACGACTGACTAATAAGATCTAATCAATATTTATAGAATACTCTACCCAACAATAGCAGATACAAATTATTTTCAAGTGCTCACAGAACATATACCAATGTAAACCATATCCTAAGCCATAAAATAAACCTCAACACATTTTTTAAAATTTAAATATACAGAGTATGTTCTCTAATGACAATAGAATCAAATTATAAATCAGTAACAGGAGTATAACAGGAAAAATTCCAAACACTTGGAAACTAAAAAAGCATGATATAAATAATCCATGAATCAAAGAGAAAGTCTAAAAGAAATCAGGAAGTACACTGAATTGAATGAAATTTTAAATACAGCATATCAACATTAGTGAGACAAAATAAATCAGTACTTAGGGAGGAAATACATGGCACTAACACATACCTTAGAAAGGAGAAAAGATCTCAGTAGTTTGATTTCCCTCAAGAACATAGGGGGGAAAAAGAGCAAAATAAACCCAAACAGGCAGGAAGAAGGAAATGAAGAGCAGAAATTAATGAAATTGAAAACACCAAAATAATGGAGAAAATGAAACAAAGAAACAAAGAACTGGTGTTTTTAAAAGATTGGTAAAACTGACAAACTTTTGGAAAGACTAACAAATAAAAAGAGAGAAGACATCAATAACCAAATCAGAAATGAAAGGGGGGATCAGACCTGGAGATCAAATGATAGGAAAGGAATGGCAGACAGGGAGTGACACGTAGAACAGAGAACTCCACACACGCACCTGATGGTCTAAGTGAGATGGACCAGCTCCTGGACGAATAAAGACTAACAGAACTCCCAGATGAAAAGCTCCAAGCCCAGATGGTTTCACTCAAAAATTCTACTGAATATCTAAAGAAAAATTAACACTACTTCTATGCATTCAGAACATTTCCTGATTCATTTTAAGACAGTATCACCTGATATCAAACCTATACAAAAACAGTACCAAAAAAAGCCCAATATCCTTCACAAATAGAGACACCAAAAAATCCATGATGAAATATTAGCAAATGGACTTTATATTTAAAAATAAATATATACAAGGACCAAGTGCATTTTATTCCAAGGATGCAGAGGTGGTTTAATGTGCAAAAATCGAATTATTGGATTCTACTATATTAGACTGATTAAAAATCACATGATCATATCAACTGATGTAGAAAAAGCATTTGACAAAATTCAACACCCATTTGTGATAAAAACACTCAG
The DNA here is from genome assembly GCA_032199065.1 of Smutsia gigantea. Taxonomy (NCBI): domain Eukaryota; kingdom Metazoa; phylum Chordata; class Mammalia; order Pholidota; family Manidae; genus Smutsia; species Smutsia gigantea. The sequence goes on along the minus strand of JAVSCE010001384.1, from coordinate 31,180 downwards.
AAAAATAGAAAGAGCAGGAATTTCTTCAATGTCATGAAGAACATCTACAAAAAACTAAACACTAACATTATACTTAATAGTGACAGACTGAGTGGCTTCCCCTAAGATGGGAAACAGAGCAGGAATTCCACTCCCACCACACTGAAGCATGGGAGAAAAACTTCAGAATCTAAGGCCAGGCAGGGTTTTTAGATATCAAAATTTAAAACTTTGTTCTGTGAAAGACCAGGTTAAGAGGATGAAAAGACAAGTAACTGACCAGAGGAAAACATCTGCCGACCTCTTATCCAACAAAGGACCAGCACCTAGAAGACACAAAGAACTCAAAACACAGGTTTTTTTTTAAATCCTATTTAATGAAGAGCTAAAGATATAAAGACATTTCACCTAAGAGGAGACATGGAGAGCAAATAAACACATGAAAAGTTGTTCAATATCATTAGCAAATAGAGAAATGCAAATTATAACCACAATGACATCTCACCACACACCTAACAGAAAATAAAAAATTAATAAAGTTAAATTAAAAACTGTGACAATAAATGTTGGATGGAATGTGGAAAAAATTGGAACCCTCCTATATTACTGGTAGGAATGTAAAATGGTACAGCCCCTCCGGAACACAGTGACAGTTTCTTAAATACTAAATAAACATTTAACTCCCACATAATCCAAGAGTTGCACTCTTGGACATTTTTCCCAGAAAAATGCAAACTTATGTTCACATAAACACCTGTACACCAATGTTTATAGCAGCTTTATTTGTAACTGCCCAAAACTGGAAACAATCCCAAAGTCCTTCAACAGGTAAATGGTTAAGCAAACTGTGAGACAGCTGTATGGCAGAATACTACTTAGCAACAAAAGGAAGAAACTATTGATAAACACAACCTGGGTGAATCTCTCTAGTATTATGCTGAGATAAAAAGCCTACTCCCCAAAGGTTTCAGACTATATGGTTCCATTTATGTAACACTTCTGAAATGACAAAATTGGAAACAAATTAATGTGGCTGGGGGTTAAAGAGGGCTTGGGGACAGGAGGAATGTGTGGATAAGGCCACACAAAGGGGCAGGATCTCTGTGGTGATGGGTCTGTTCTGCATCATGACTAGATCAATGTCAATATCCTGGTTATGATAGTGTACCATGATTTTGCAGATGTTACCATTGGGAGAAACAGGATAAAGGGTACAAGGGACCTGTCTTATTTCTCACAGTTGATTGTGAATCTGTAATTATCTCAAAATAAAAGCTTAATTAAAAAATACATGGGATTACATAGGAAACCAGTTACATTGAATACAGTCATCAAAATATTAAAATGTTTGTGATACAGTTTTTTTTTAACTGGGTGATGCAGTAGTGAGGGTGTGTATCTATTTGAACCAGGTGGTCAGGGAAGACTTCTCCAATAATGTGACCTGTAATCTGTGCTGTGACCTAAATGATAAGAGGGAGACATCTTGCAAAGATCAAGAGGAAAGGCATGTGGGGCTGAGGCAACAGCTAGTCAAAGGACCCAAGACAAGAAGACCTTAGCACATTCAGGGAACAGAGAGGTCAGTGTGGCTGAACATCAGCAGGAGAAGGAAGGGAGAGGCCAGGTCATGAGCAGTTCCATGGGCTAACGGGGAAGTCTGGGTTTTATTCTAAATGGAACTGAATGCCACTGAAGAACTGAAGTCTTGCAAGCAGAAGAGTGGCACGGCTCTGAGATACATTTTAAAAGGAGCATCCTGGCCACTGTAAGTAAATGGATCGCAGCTGGTAGGAATAAGTGTCTGGAGATGAGTTATGAAGCCACTGCAGCCATGCGGGCAAGAGGCAATGGTGAGGATCAGGATAGTACAGCAGCAGAGACAGAGGAAGGGGGCTACTTAGGGATATATTTTGAAAACAGAACCAAGTGGAAGGACTTTCTGATGAAGTGGGGATGAGGGAAAGGAAAAAAAATCAAAGATGAACCTTGGTTTTCATTTTGTTTTACTCGAGCAGCTGAGCGCATGTTGGAATGGTTTACTGAGATAAGGCCAGCAGCAGAAAAACAAGCCAGGTAGAGAAGAGAGTTTAGCCTAGGACATCTCAGGTTGGAGAGCCTGTGAGCATCCAAGGCAGAGACAATGGAGGCAGTTAGACAAGAGGGTTTGTTAGGAGTCTGTGTTCAGGAGGAGCGTCCAGGCTGGAAGTACAATTCAGAGAATAATCAATGTATAAGCTGCATGCAAACCCAAGTGGCCAGAGAAGGCACTGCGGCAGGGCGGAAGCAAGAGAAAAGGCAAGGGCCCAAGTCAGAGCAGAGGGGCACCCAGGGTTCAGATCCAAGGAGAGGAGAAGGTGCTGTCAGAGATCTGAAGGACAGCGCTGCCTGGGAACCCGGACAGGCGCAGGGGCTGCACGCACAGAATGTCCCCTGGGTCACGGGCGGCAGATGGACGGGCAAGTGACCACCAGATCTGGCAACTTGGAGGCCACTCAAGACCTAGACAGGGTGGTCTCAGCACTGGAGAGGAGGGCCAACTGAATGGCTTGGGAAGAAAATGGGAGACAAGAAAGTAGATTTCAGGGCAACAACTTTCTCAATACATTTTGCTGGGAAGGGGAGAGAGGAAATAGGAAAGAGATACAGCAGGATCTCAGACCAAACAAGTGTTTTCTACCCTTCTTTTTTCAAGACACTTGATACCAGGGAACATGTCTACATGCTGATGGAAGTGATCCAGGAAAGAAGAAAATGTGCTTCCAAATGCATTCTTAAATCAAATTCTGAGTGATACCCTAAGTTACACCTACTTTAGAGAAAAAAAGTCATCAGAGGTAAGAAATGTTGGGATTATATGGTATCCATATTAAGAAAATCAAAATCAATTTGGTTTCAGAATCTACTCTAGCACCCTGACTTAAAAAACATATATATATACCACATAGACATGGATTTATCAAGTAATCTATGTGGAAAGGGGTAAGAATGTTTTAGCTTAATATATTTTCTGATGCATCTAACGGAAAAAATAAATCACTATGGATTTTGCCAAGTGCATCTTTCTCTCTTTCTTGAGTAAGAAGTGAAACAAGAGACAGTCATTACCTCCCTAGAGACTCTCATAATTTACAAAGAATATCCTTCTAGAAGTGTTTATCCACAAACAGCCAGCCTGTGCAGTTAGTCATTGCAGGGAAAATGTCTGGACCCCTTATGACCACACATCATTTTTCTGGTCAATGCGTTAAAAGAGGAAGGGGAGAAAGTTCCCCCAAAACGCTGTGTTAAACATTCACACATTCCCTGCTGTTGCCAGGTCACATGACATGAAGAGCACTTCTACCTAATGGCGAAAAGAAGCGAACTGAATGCGAAGCCCACAGCTGTGATCGCTGTTGAGCGTCATCACCGTATGGTTAGTTTCAGGAAAGAAGGAGAAAACATTGTCCCTAGACACTAATGGACAAAGAATAAGACTCCTGGAAGTCCAGAAAGAGAGAGAATAAGGCGACTGGCTCGGGGTTCAGATTAAAGCAAGCACCGACCGGTGTGGCGGAGGGAGCTTCTTGCCCCAACAACTACTCCAGAAAATGTGAAATAAACATAATCAACACAAATCAATGAGTGGTAACACTCATGAAATCACTCTTATATTTTTATTGGTCAGGAGCCACATTTAACAAAAGCCACAGTGCCATCTAAGTTATCTGTATTTATCTCCAATAACTCAAGCTGTATCCCTACCAGGTGAAGTGCAAATCAACCTACTAAAAAAAATCTTTTAAAGAGGAAAAAAAACTAACCTGAGTTCCAGTCCCAAATGCTGAAGGAAAAAATTAAATTCCGTTATTAGCTCTACTTAGACTCATCTCATTTGTTTATTTCTTCCTCTCTCCTGTTGCTCTCCAAGGGCTGCCAAAGTGATTCATAATCCCTGGAGTTTTACAGTTCCTCATTCTCTGGAAAGTAATTTTCCCTCAGAGATTGGTTAAGGTATCAAGAAAGAAGGACCGGGTAACCAGGATATTATAAATTATTCTAACTTGCCTGTCGCTGAGAAAAATCTGTTTGTCATGATCCTGATTCCCTTGTTTGTGAAAGATCCACTTAATCATCTTTGTCTTTCTCTGAAATACTTTAAGTGAATTACTTACAAATTTCAGAGCTGGTATACAGATACACTTCTATGTACTTTATTGAGCTACGATTCACATACCACACAAGTTACTCAGTCAAGTGTGCTGTTCAGGGATTTTTAGTACACTCACAGCGTTGTGCACCCATCACTACCATCAATTTGAGAACAGAGACACAGCTTCTAAATCCTCTAATCTATCATCAGCGAGATAACTAAGGTGTAGATGGGTTAGGTCACATTCCCAAGGTCACAGATCTGGACAGTGGCAAAGCCAGGCCTGGAACCAGGGAAATTATTAAGCATTGACATCATCTGGGACTCCCAGCCCTGGGAAAGTTGGATGTGAATTAAAACCTGCTGCTAAACTGTTGTCTGAGAACATCTGGGTTTTTTATTATTGTGCTGCCTCTTACATTAACCCGGGTCTACTTTCTCTACCAAATCTGTTGCAGTGCAAGATTTCTTAGAAAGACTTCTAGAACAGATAAAAATATATCCATACAGCACCGTGACCACAAAATGTGGTTTGCAAATCTCAGAGAGAATCTGTCATGTGTTTCTTTTCAGACAAATGCACAAAAGAGTTCAACTCACGCAAAAAAGGCTAAATTAGACCCTTTCTCTGCTCATTTCACTTTTAAAAGACTGATTATAAGCGGTTAAATCAAACCAACTCTTCAACAGCATATTTCGGCAACGGCAGTAACTTCCTAAGATTTCAACCATGCTCTCTGGTTAGCGGTCAGAAGCCAACTTGAATCACCCAAGGCTTCCGTCTTGGTTATCTCTGAGATTTGCTATTTGAAATCCAAACCCACTAACATTCCCTGGCAGCGCTAAGGAAGCCAGTGCAGCAAGCACGGTCGGTGATATCCGGGAAGCTGCCGTAACCACAGTGCACCGGCCTCCGGGCTGCCCCGGCCCGGGGGCCCCTCAGCCCTCAGTTGCTCGCGGCGCTTCTTGGATGATCCTCTGGGTTTCTGTGTCTGGCCCATGTTCCGCTAGTTCTTCCCTTCCTCTGCTCCGCCCCCCGCAAAAGTTTCATTTATTCAATAAATGTTTACTGAGTGGCCACTGCTTATCAAGTACTGGGCTAAACGTGGTCCCTAAACGTGAGGGCTTACTAGAATCTGTATTAATCACTGTGCAGCATTTTCTCACTTTCATATTTAAAATTTTCCACGTAGACTGGAAATCCCAGTAAGTCTGCAGCTACAGTCTTGGCCTCACCCCCTGAGCCCCCATGAGGACAATGCAGTGACGTCTGAACGTCCCACAGACCCCTCAACGTGCCCAGGGCCAGTGCTGAAGCCCCATCGCCCCGTCACCCAACGGGCCCCTCCTTGAGGGCTGCATGCCCTGAATGGCACCACTGTGACCCAGGGCCTCCGGCCAGAAGAGGCGAAGAGAATCCTCTCATTTCAGCTGCTCTACAGGGGCCAGTGTTGGGGAGAAGCAGGATGAGACTTCCTCCCAAATGTGGGCTCTGAATGAAACCTGTCCACTCTGGCTCCAGCAAACTGGGATCTGCGGGGAGGGAGGGACAGACAGACCCTGGGGTGCAGAGGGCACCGCTGCGGTTGCTAGGGGCTGCAGCCTGCGCGCACCCATCTGCCAGTCCACGCGCACGCGCGCGCACGCTTCTGTCCCCGGGCTCGGGACTCGCCGCCCCTGTGCCCCCGCCGCTGCCCCGCGCCGCCTCCTCTCGTGGAATTCTCGGGCGTGGGGGTGTGTCTCCGCTGCTCGCGAGCGCGTCTGCCTCGGCGTCGCCCCCCCAGGCGGGTCGCTGCGCGGCGGGCCCGGCCCCGGGGAGGCGGTGGGGACACCGAGGGGCCCTGCGGCTCGCGCTCCCGCGGCCCTCGTCCCCGCGCCGCTCCCCGCCGAGACCCCGCGGCCTGCCCTCCGCGCCAACCCCGCAGAGCCTGCGAATCGGAGCGGGGCCGCGAAGCAGAGGCGCCCGCCCGCCGCCTGCGCGTCCGAGAGGAGCCTCCGCCGCGCTGCCCCCTACCTGGCTGGCCTTGTGGAGCTGCTTCTTCAGCCCCGCCACCGACATCGCGCCGGCGCCGGCCGGGCGGCGGTCTCCGGGCGCAGGGACAGCGGGCGCCGGGCCGCCTCCCACGGCCGCGGGGCCCGGCACAGCCGCTGTCAGCCTCGCACACGCGCGCACGCGGACGGCAAAACCGCGTTCCGGGGCCGCCGCGCCGCCCATTGGCCGAGCCGCCGCGGTATGCAAATGAGGCCCGGCCGCCCACGCCCATTGTTGCGTGGAGACCGCGGCCTGCGAGGCGAGGCCCGGGACGCCGGGCGTGGGGACGGCACGGGGCCCGCCACGGGCGCAGGTGGGCGCCCCGGGCTTCGTGGTCTCTTTAAGGTTCCAAGCTGCTCCCGGGCAGGGGACCCGCGGCAGGAGCCGGCGGTCTGCGGCGCCTGAGAGTTACCGGGCTGTCAACGACGGTTCTGCGGCCGCCTCCGCGGGGCGTCGAGCCCGCTGGCAGCTGCCTCCAGAGCCTCTCTCCCTGGAGCCGCAGACCGCGCGCCCCGCGCCCGCGGGATCCATGGGCCCGGGACCCGCCCCCGCCAGTCGCCCCGGCTGCGCCCCTACAGAGCTCCGGGGTCGTCGCGCACGGAGGCCCCAGCGCCGGGCCTGCGGGGCCGGCGCTGCCCGCAGCAGGTGCGCGTCTGCGCTGGGTCTGGGCTCCAAGGCCCTAGGCCCTCAGCCGCGCTAAATCCTGAGCGGCACACACGTCCTTCCTGCTCTGGGAACTGCCCGAAAGAAAGACGCTTCTCTTCCTGGACGCGCAGGTGATCCCGCCTGGGATCAGTGACAGGCGCCCCACCTGGTTTCCCCCGACACGCCGGTTTATATCTGTCCCCTGGTGCCCACCCCGCGCGTCCTGAATTTCTCCAGGATAAACCTCACGCAGCCTCTCCTCTGCTGTTAGCTCCCGACTTCCTTACTCCGTGACTTCATCCTGGTGAGGACTGGGCCAGCAACTACACCCCCCTGTGCCTCAGTTTCCTCACCTTCCCTTGGAAGGTATGGACAGGGTGGACAGGCGCATTCTTCCTCTAATATGGGAGAAAATTAATGAACTTAGTGGAGGAGATAAAGGTGGCCATCCACAGGGCTCATTAGTATGACGGGTGAGTGCCATGGGCTTGACTGGCCTCCATAGGACTGACACCAGCCTAGACAGGTAACTAGGCGTGAGGGTGGTGACAGCCAGGCCAGAATAACATAGCAAGGTGGCCTGTCCGCACAACAGGATGAAGCCCACTCAGCAGCAGACTCCACCCCAGGGGAAGGGCTGCAGTAAGGCAGAGGCAGCCGGGGTCCGGCATTGCATCGGGGGCCATGGAGGGGGGCCTTGTCCTGGGCTGGTCCAGGGATGGCTGTCTGGTGACATCTGTCTCCAAGAGTTACTCACATAGGTCTGAAGGAACTTCTCCCTAAACCAATCTGGCCCTGTGCTCTTTGAGAAGGGGATGGTTTGTTTGTTTGTTTTTTAACTTTTTGGCATTTCTTCCATGGTTAGTAGGATATTAAAGTTTCCTACTTCCGTTCATTTTGGCATTTGTCTTTTCACTTAATCAAATGTAGAGTTGTGTTGTCATATTCTCATAAGTCTTATGCTTAAGAATTTCCTGTACTTTTTTCTTTGTAAAAGTATTTGTGAGTTTTCTCTATTTTTTCAGTCATTAGGCTCATTAGAGGTTGGCCAGTTTTATTCATCTTTTAAAACACTTCTTAGGTTTACTCATCGTTGCTACAGATTATTTTCTATTTATTATACATTCCTTCCTGTTTTGTTCAAGGGATGGAGATATTGACAACAGATACTGACCCTTCTTAATGTAAGCTGGAAAAGAATGTATTGGGAAGGATATCAGACAGCCCAGAGATTCAGAGGGGTGTAGGGCACCAGGTGAGAGAGTGAACAGGGACGAGGAACCTCAGTGGTCAGATCTCCAGCATGTCTGGGGGCAGCTGGTGGGATATCCTGGCTAAGACAGAATGCAAACTAAGCTGTTCCCTGCTTCTTTCAGGTGCTTACTCCAGATTCAGAGTTCCAGGGGACAGCATTCAACTGGCTGGGTCTAATACACTCAGTTCTAAGCATCTGAGGTCTATACCATGGTGGGTTCCCTAATACAGGAAGAAGCCTCAGACGCTACACTGCCAAAAAATTTATCTAAAAACAGCAGCAATACAAATGCCCTCTAATGTTTATTTGGGGATTCCTTAATCTCTTCAGTTGAATATGTGGGGGGGGGGGTTCTTGTTTTATAATTGGCACATATAAAACTATGAATTTTCCTCTTGAGTATAGCTTTGCCTTCACGCCTTTCACTATGCAATATAGTTCTTCTGATGATTTTCTAAATAAACGTGTAATTGCAGTTTTAATTTCCTCTTTGATCCACATTATTCAGGACAATTTTTTAAAAATATTTTCTAGGTGGTTCAATTTGTTTTATTCATTTTATATTAAGTTTGAGGCTAGTGGTACTATTGTCAAATATTAGGTCTTGGAGTTTTGACACAGTCTGTTATGTTACATTTTGCAGATGTACCATAGAGATTTGAAATAATGTATATTCTTAGTTTCTAGAGTACAGGTCAGTTTATGGCAGGGGCATGGGTTCCACTGAAGTTGCTAGTTCAGAAGATCTCAAGCTGAACACTAGCTGGAGCCATGCTGGCCAGTTCAAGGTCTACCTCATAGCTCCTCGATCTTTGTTGGGGAGGGGTAGACACATGTCTTAGGCTATTTGACAGGATTGTCTGCATGGGACGAAACCAGTGGCAGAGTCTTGAGACACAGGCGAGCATCACTGTGAAGGATCTGTGGTGGTCTTCACCAGTTGATGACAGGAAGGATGCTGTGATTGCCTGGCACTCTGGACAGATGGCCGTGTTCTGGCGGAGGAGTGGGTGTCCCCTGCTCCTCTCCTTGCAGTCCTCGGCTCTCACCGCCTTTTCCCCTTCCCTGGTGGCAGAGTGCTATGCTTGTGTGCACTGACATCTCTCTGGCTTCTGCTTAGCCAGTTTGTGGATCTAGAATTTGCAGTCCTTGTGTCTGATCCTGTAGGGAGTGACTCACATCTCTCAGTGTGGTGGAAGCAGAAGAACCCAGGGCAGGGGAGGGAGAGGGAAGCATGCCGGTTCATGTCTCAAAATGTTTTCCCATCACGTATCTCATAAATCAAGTCTTCTTAGCTCATCATTCAAATGCTTTGTATTCTGATTTTTCTACTTATCAAAGACTGAGAGAAGTCATCTACAGTCTCTTGCTACAATTATGATTGTGTCCGTTGTGTCTTATATTTGGGAGTTTAGCTTTAAATATTTTAGTGCTATGGTATTCCGCCTATGTTTACAGCTGTCATATCTTCTTTGTGGATTGGAATTTTATCCATAGAAAATAACATTGTGTCCTATTTATGACTTTTTGCTTCTACTTTGTTACATGCCAATTTTTGTATCCCTACTTTTTGTTCGTATGTGCTTCATATGTCTTAATTGGTCCTTTATTTTTTTCTGTCTTTTTTCCAGCTTTATTGAGATATAATTGACATAAACACCATGTAAGATTAAAGTGTAGAACCTGGTGATTTGATACATGCATACATTGCTGAACAGTCACCACATTAAGGGTAGTTAACACCTCCATCACTTCACACAATTACTTTTAATGGTGAGAAGACAGAAGATCAATTCTCTTAGCAACTTTAAAATAGGTCCTTTATTTTGACCTTTTATTTTGTTTTAGACATGTGCTCTTAGAACCAAGAAAAAATTTTATTTTGTGTGTGGACCAAAAATAAGTCTTTGCCTTTTCCTACACAGATTTAAAGCATTCACATTTATTATGAAAAGGATATATTTGGTCTTAGTTTTGTCATTTTATGGCATGTTGCCTGAGGATTTTCACTCATTCAATTTCCTTCTATCACCAGTACCCATTACTCAGGTTTTCTTTACTTTTTCTTCCCCTTCACTTTTGGAAATTATACACCCAATTTTTATTCAACTGCTGGTTACCATCATTCTATAAGATATTTAAACTTATTATCTATCAACATCAATAATTAAACATTGTATGGAAGACATAGTGTGACTAGAATGAACCATGACCAAGGCACACAGACCAGGGCCACCTTGTCATCTCCTTCAACTTAGATGACCTCATGCTCCAGCCCCAGCCATCTGAGAGGCCTCCAGCAGAGACCAGTGTGGGTCCAGTTTCCTTTGTTCAGAACAGTGTATGAACCATTTTGAGACTAGGGTGAAGGGTGTTAGTTGTAAGTCAGGGAGGTAAAAATGGAGAGATGATTTAAACAGAAATTTGGAGATAAAAGAATAGTGAAATTATTTTTTAAATAAAGCTTTTCATAAATATGTATTTCCATTATACAATAACACTTAAAGAAAATTTAAAAACTATTAAAAAGTAGAAAAGAGAAAGATTACTTTTGGAATCACAATTGAAACAATAGCTCTTAATATTTTGGCATATTTTTCTTTTTCCTATGCAAAATTTAAACATAGTAATGCCCTGACTATACAACTTCATCTTCTTTATTCTCTTAATCACACGAGCATTTTCTGCACTGTCCTAGTCTTCGTGCATATCATTTTCATGACAACTTAATAACCAATTACTTAGACATATCAAATTATATTTGATCATTTTCTATGATTACACATTTAAAGGTTTTTCCCCAAATTTTTCATGATTTAAATAATGATGCATTAAACATCCTTTTCCATATTGGGATTTTTTTCTGTATTTTGGAATAGTTCCATAAAATGGATCCCCAGATGTAAAATTAGTCATCAAAAGTTTGCACAGTTCGAAATACAAATTGGTAGACATGCAGCATAGTTAATCATTGTTCCCATGATCTATACTCATTAAAGAAGAGTCTTACTTAAAAATGGGGGTGGGGGGACAAAGACACATGGATTTGTGACCTCCATTTGCCTCGAATGCCATGTCATTAGACCTGTAGCCTGATACAAGCTCCAGATTGTAGTTCTTGGCAGTGAGTGGAGAGCTGAGTTCAAATACTGATGCTTTAAATAATTCTAAGATGTTTAACTATGACCTCTCAATTTCAGCTTTTCTATTTTTCCCGTTAAGAAAAAGAGTCTCACTCAGACTCCCTTTTGGGAAGGTATCCTGGGTTTCTCATGCACGAAAGGGCGAGGCTTTGGCCCACTACATGGCATTTGTGCGGATGCTGAGTGTTTAGACATACCAGACCCAAAAGCATTCTTTCCCCCCATTTAATGTCTCCACATACTCACAGCAGCTGAAAGTTGAGAGCATGGACACTGTTTGCTTTCCTTGTAACTTCATAGGCTTTTTACTTTGCACATCTGGGAAAGATGTTCGCCCACTGATGAGGTAACAGAGCAGACATGATGAATCCCAGATGTGGAACATGGCAATTTGCCGTGAACTTGCAAAATCACAAATGGGGACAAATGTATAGATTTTCTTCACTTATTGCTTTACATGAAGCTATTAGAAAATCAACTGATCAGGAAAAAGAGGAATCTTCTCTTTTTAAAATACAGAGAAAAAGCTGAAGTATTTCCATTTATTTAAAAATGAAAATTGGGTGAAGGACCACATTTCAACAGTGAAAGCAGATATAACTAGTGAATTAATGTGTATCAGAGTTATCTACAATACATGACTCCATTATTCTGGATCTGTAAACAGTCAGCATTCTGGGTCATTCTGTGATTCTAATTAGCCTTTGTGAATTACATAGGTGCCATTTTCATTTGCACATTTACCCCAAGAGGTTCTGCTTTTCACTAATAAACTGGTGCCCAAAGTTTGCATGGGGGATAAGGAATTAGTGAGGGAGACGGGAGCCTCTGTGAACTACCACTGCCACCTGGTGGTACTACTGAGAAGAGGCGGACGTAAACCTTTAGGAACCATAAGCATATCAGCCTGGATAGTTGCATGTCATTTATTTACATATCAAAAATTTAAAGACCACACCAGCATTTAGTCTTGTCGCAGCAGCTCACGTGAGTGGTGCTGATATTAAAATGTGGCTGTGGCTTGGATACCCTGAGTTCCCAGATCACATCTGGGACTTGAGTTAATCAGGGGTTTCCTCTTGAGTTTCTTATTGTAAGAATCTCAAGGTCTGTTCCATCACTCTGGCATTACTCTGAGAGGCGGGAGAAGAACAACTCGGTAACGGTGTCATGGGACCAGTGGAAGAATTTCAAGAACAAGGAAGTGGCCATTAGAGCCAATGGTTACCATAGCAACCCTACATACCAGTTCCATCATGCTCTAGCCATCCCTTTCCACCTGCATGATACGCCTCCATGGCTCTTTCCTCTACTGCCCGATATTTTAATAATATATATCTTTAATTTTATTCTCATCTATCTCCACTATCAGGATGAATAACAACTCTGAGGCAGCCCTGTCCAGCAGAGCTTCCAGCGATGATGTAAACATTCTGTGTCTGTGTTATCCAGTACCAGTAACTACCGGCCAACTGTAGCTATTGATCACTTGAAAAGTAGCAAGTGCAGCTGTCAATTTTTAATTTTATTTAATTTTAATCAACTGAAATTTAAATAGCCACCTGTGGCTAATGGCTACCGTGTGGGAGAGCAGAGCTCCAGAAGACCAAGAAATTATTCTGCCTGTCTTCCACAGTGCTCCCAGGATCAGGAGAGAACCTAGAGTCTCAGGGCATGTTCACTTGGTGAATAAATAAATGACTATGAAGAGGGGAGATGAGGACCTAGATCAGCAAGAAGTGGGGGTGAGGAGTCGTGGTATAAGCAGACACAGGTGAAGGGCTGGGGAAATGAGGTGTCGCTCATGTTGCATATTCATGGGGATGGGGGCAGTGGTCCCCCTGGCACTGACATCCACAGGACAATGTGGATTAGCTCAGCAGCCAGATGCTGCCCTGGGGGCCAGGAAGCCTGCCAGAGTAGGGAAGCACTGGAAACAGGGTTTTCCTGGGGGCACCTCTGGGTGGGTGTCCACAGCAGTGGGCAACAGGGAATCCCATCCGGGTATGGCCTTGTCCCTGACCTTTCGAGAGCCCAGCTCCTTAAGCGGACTGTGAGCTAACAACAGTGACCCCAGAGCTGTTGGAGGCCCAGGGAGGCTTTGCTGGTTGCATGAGACATTTTCATTAGCATCATCGTTACAGAGATCTGGTTCCTTTTTCTGGTCATTGCTCAGGGATGTACAGACATCTGTGGACCCTCACTGGCTGAGAGACTCTGGCCTTAGACCCCATCAGGCGGCTTGCACGAACTCCTCTGTCTCTACCCCGGGTATCACTGTTTGCTCTAACCCTGAGGATCAGTGCTCTAACTATGTGTGCTGTCCCCATTCCCCCTGGGAAAAAAAATGTCAGTTCCTTTTATAAAATGTGTTAAATGAATACATCAAAGACACCAATTCTTGGGACTTAGACATAATAGTTATGGAATTGTAGATCGCTGAATCACTCTAAGGAAACCCCAAAAGAAGAAACAGATATTCGATTTTAAGGAAAGAATGTGTGCTGGCCTACTAAAACATGTTCTTTTCTCCACCCCTTCTTCTAAGAGCCCCCATTTTTCTGGGGAAAAAGTCAACCCCCGATTGACTTCATATTGTTTTTAGTGCCCTTGTGAGCCGAAATTGTGGTTCCCTTTAAGTGTAGGATTTTGAAGTGTTTACAAATGTACCAGCAATGCCCTTAACAGCTGGTATTTCAAGAATCTCCCTCTTGTCCTGCAGGTGCTCTAATCATCCAAGAAAAGTTTATACAGCGTCTATCCCGGGATTGATTTGTATTTTAGTTAGTTCATTGCTGTTATGATTATAGTCTATAGGGGGCAGCAAGGGACCTCACGGTGAAACAGAACCTTAAAACACAGGCGTTCAGACGTGTGGTTCCATAGCTCTCTATTCAGCCCTTCTCAGTCTTTAGCGTGCACATGAATCCCCAGGGAATCGGGTTACAATGCAGTTTCTGATTCCCTGGGTCTGCAGTAGGTCCCAAGGCCCGAGATTCTGCACTTCTAACAAGTTCCCAGGTGCTGCTGGTCCAGAAACCACACTTTGAGTAGCAAGGCTGTGAGTGACAAGTCCCCAGTAGTCTCGCACAGAGCCAGGCTGCAGCTGTCTTTGCTTAAAACACGCTCAGCATGTGAATACTGGACATGCATGGCCAACAGCTCCTGGCTGGATGGAAAACAGAATTCAGGCATGTCCTCCCCTTGACCTTGGGGGCATTGTTTTCTTTCTCATGGCTCAGCAATTCTGTTGGTAAACTTTAGAAGCCAACAATGTTTGTCATCACCTCGGCCCAGGCCACAAGAGGCCCCTGGACATGCAAGGGCAAAGAAGTGTGCGTGGGATGTGCCAGACCCACTGTGCACTGTCATGGCCACCCTGTAGGGCATGTGTGACCTCTGATTCAGGGGTGAGGAGACCAAGCTCAGAGAGATGAGTTCCCCCCGCAGGATGTGACTGACCCACCCACCTCTCAAGCTCTGGCCTCAGAAGCCCACCCATCAGCCTGAAGAGAATCAGGTCTTTGATGTATATGAATACCCTTTGCTCTAAATTCATTTAACACATTGATTGAGCACCTACTATGCACTTGGCCTTGTGCTGGGGGCTGGGCCAGAAGAGATTAATTGGGATTTATCCTGTAGGAGCTGATATTTGAGACATGTGGGCAGGTTTCTGAGGAGAATCCCACACGGTCTTAGGAAAAGCTGGAGTCTAGTGAGCCAGCCAGTGGCTGTCCCCACCACTGACCCCTTGAGGTATATGGTCCGGAGCAGGGAAATGCAGGGCTCTTCGTTTGGTGTGTATTTGGAGACTGGGTTACTTTGTGCTTTGAAGTGCCCCTTATTTCATTATGTGTAATTGTGGCTTTGTTCTCCTCCCTACCGGACTCAGAGCTGGAAATACAGCTTGGTAAGCATGTGTGGGGTCTCTTGGTGCCATCCGCCCTTATGATCATCCTGGCTCATGACCCATGCATGCATGCATGCACCTTCTGCCACCCGACTCTGGGGAACAAGAAAGCCTATGCAGCTGAGGAAGGGAAGAGGGTCAGAGGTATGGGTATGTGCATGCCCTACCACCCATCCTCCCCGTGGGCGTGAGCTCACCTGGAGCAAGAAGGAAAAAGCTTGTCTTGCCTGTCTCTGCGCACGCGCGTGCGCACACACACGCATGCACACACACACATGCACACGCACGTGTGCGCACACACACTGACTTGTACAGAGTCTGCAAACACTATCATCCCACAAAATTTGGGAAGTAAATGGATGACTTAAGATCTTACCTGTGGGTTTGCAGAGCAGGAATGTATTGACTTTAAAGTTCATCTAGCTTTAGGCAAAACCTGATCTAAGCTGTTAAAAATCAGGATGCTGGGGCCCCTTGGGAGGGGCAGTCATGACTGGAAAGGGTCACCCCAAGGCTTCTGGGGGATGCTCCTGTTCTATTTCTCAGCCTAGATGCAGAGTGCAAGAGAGGGTTCACTTTGTGAAAATACATCAAGCTGAACTCTCAAAATATATGCACTTTTCTAGATGCAAAAGAAGCTACATGAAGTTCATAAATTTAAAAGATTTTCACTATATATAGCAGCAATTTTAAAAATGAGAATTAAAGCATGATGCTTAAATCAATGACAGTGAACAAATGCCCTGAATTTTCTCCTTTGCAGACCCCATCACTTCTGCTTAAGAACAAAACAAATCACCAATTACCTAATCCTGGCCACCCCCATGCAATACACTTGCAGCTGAAAACTTCAAAAACAGCCCGTCTTCTCTCTGTTTTCCATTCTGCTTTTGCTCTCCCCCCAGCTGACACTTGTTGGATGACCTCACCTGGTTTTTACATAGAAAATTGAGTCCATCTGGAGTTAGCTCCCTCCAGACCCCTGGTCTCCACTTGGCTATGATCCTGGGAACCCACATTTTCCTCCCATAGTTCCCTCTGATTGTGAGAAAAAGGAACCCCATCTCCCCTTTCTCTGCAGTCAGCTCCCCAAGACGTTGGCCCTGGCACCAACCCCCAGGAGGGGCACACCCCCTCCCCACTGGCAGCACACACTGGGTGGTCCAGCCCTGGTCCCAGCTAATCTCCAAAGTCTTCAACTTCAAGGAAAGAACTTGAATCCCTCCCCCACCCATCAAGGACACTGGTAGGACCCTTCCTGAGATCTATGAGTTCACCTCTTCTGCAGTCTTCACCCTTCGATTTCTGTCTTACATTTCCTTGATTTCCAAATGTATATGGGGCCTAATTTTAAGTGGCTTTGGAATTTTAGATGTTCGGGCTCTTGCCAATAATTTAATTGAATAGATTGAAATACTTGAGTTTCTCTGAATACCTAGAACCTTCTTAATTCTCGAAGCAGGGTATCGCAGCTCTGTAGTGAGAGTTGGAGGTCCCGACCTGGTCCTGACCTGGTCCTCCACAAGCCCCAGAGAGTGTCTAGCAGGGAAGTATCAGGTACCACCTGATCTGGTTCCCAGCCTGCTGGAGGGCCCTGGAGAAGCCCGATTTTGGCCTAAAAGCCACCAAAGCATCAATTCTGTTAAAGACACATTTTCCTCAAATTCACAGTTGTCTGATCTAGTCTAGTTAACCTTCTATCATATCATTTATATGATAAGTAGCCTCTGCTCTCCAGGCTGCCTCTCTCCTCTACAACACCCATGCATTGCTATGGGCACCTAACCTGGGCAGTGGGGTGTAGGCTTGCTTCCTCAGCTGGACACCTGGCCCAGGACAGGACCTGCACGATTGTCCAGGGCACCCTCGTCCACTCTTCTAGTGATATTTTGCATAACTTTTGATGTCTTCCTGTTGCCTCTGATTTTAATTATAACCATAACTACCTTTTCAGTCGCTCCTTTTAAGGACACTTCAACTTTACTGTCATGTTCCTAGTACACATTTAGCAAATTCCCAGAATTTATACCCAAGGGATCGGATTTCTTTTTGAAGTGTTTTTATTCCCCTTTACTGTATAGAAATGGGTTTTAGAGAGCATGGTACACCATAAGGAATTATTAAGCAGATTACAGCATACGGAGAGTTTATGCCAAATTAATGAGGTCTACCCATACGGCTAGAATGAAAGAGAGAAGAGCTATAACATAAATGTACTAAACTTCACTGCACTTTGTTTTTAAAGGTAAATAAATAAAGGATCAGGGAATCACAAAACACGAATACATCCAACCTTAGCTGCTTGAATTTAAGAAACATTTTTGTGGTTCTTCTCCCCTCCATTCTCTTCCTAGAGTCCGGCCTTCCAAAGCTGAGATAATTGGAAAAGTGTGATCGTAGTATAACCCAAATCTGGG
Organism: Smutsia gigantea; assembly: GCA_032199065.1. Taxonomy (NCBI): domain Eukaryota; kingdom Metazoa; phylum Chordata; class Mammalia; order Pholidota; family Manidae; genus Smutsia; species Smutsia gigantea. Next base: position 13,661 of record JAVSCE010001384.1, on the reverse strand, counting down.
AAGAAGGCAGGCACCCTTCAGGATAATAGAACACAGGAGATATGCCAACAGCACAAGGTATCTGGTGTATTTTACATGATCCACCTGGAGACCAGATGACCATAATGGCCTTTTTCCATCCCACCAATGGAATCTGAGGCTCCCTCCACCCTGTCTCAGCAACACATCTGGGAAAAAAACAGAGAAATCCACTCCGAAGGCCCACTGCAACCCAAGGTCATGGCCAGGAGCAGCCCTTACAGCCGGAGGAGGGATAAAGGGCTGGAGGGGGATACCGGGCAGCAAGGAAGTGTCCCCGAAACTTCCTGCTCACTCACAGAGCAGGAGTGTTAGGGACTGAGGACAAGCACTGAAGAGATCCTGAGAAGATAAATAAGCACAGTTGTCTGTTAAGGGTGCCCTAGGACCCTAGGGATACAGCCCACTACTCATAAATGGCATGTGGGGCAAACCAGGGAGACTAATTCCTTACCAGCCCATTTACTCCCAATAGACGGAGTCTAATGCTTGAACATAAGAATTGGTTGGAGGTTTTCGGCCAAACACAGCAGAAAAACACCTCTTCCTAGAATCACATAGAAATACAATAAAGGAGTAAGAAAGAGAATGAGAGAACAGATGTCAACCCAATTTGGGAAAATCAAAACCACCGAATAAATAGTACTGACTTAGCTGAGCTGTGAAAGCAGAAATCTGCCTGCCTGCAGTGGAAACAAAACTGGTAAAAAACTGACTCTCAATACGGAAGCCTGGGAGGTTTCAGGAATGAAGGCACAGGTTCTTTCAAGGAGAGAAAGTAGGGTGCATTCAGCAGTGCTGGGTGGGGAGCAGGACTGGCTTAAAGCTTGAATAGAACTTGGGTCCCTAGATTCCAGCCCATCCCACACAGCCACTGACCCTGCCTCTGTCTGCAGAAGATGGAGACCGAGTGTCCAGACAGGCTGGGCCAGAGAAACTGGTTGAGAGTGGAGATGTGAAAGCCTACTGTGCAGTCAGGTGCCTTTCCCCACTGTTCCCCCCCCTCCCCACCCGGTTCTGAGAACCCTGGCTCTCGGGGCGCCTCTAAGGAAAAACCATGGAACTGAGATGCGAGCTGGCAAGTTTGACTACACAGGAGGACAGTCAGAGTTCTTTAGGGTGTTTGAGGCTGAATCAGTGATAATTCATTAATATAAAACTAAGTAAACAAAAATAAGGTCATTATTTAAAATGATACAATAAAATCATAATACAGTAACTGTCATAGCTGTGAACAATATTTGCATAACCATAATACTGAAATTTGACCAAAAAACTATGATATAACTAAACTGGAAAGATGGGGAGAGGGGATATATGGTCGTTTAGGAAACATGATAGGATTTCAATAACTGGAAGTCAGTAGAGGAATTCTAAAACTTTAGAAATCATAACTAGTAATAACAGCATGTTATGCAGAAATAGCAAAGCTTAAAGAGATGGAAGGAGAAGAAAAGGCTGATGGATTTTAAAGCATTTCTCCTGAGCAGTGGAGGTGGGGCACAAAACAGAGGTGCAGGAAGGCTAGGGGAGAAAACCACTTATTTTACTGTAAGTCATGGAATCTCCTTTGACTTTTAAAATTATGTACACTTATTGCTTTAGTAAGAATTAAGTCACGTTTTCAAAAGGAATTTGTTGGACATTCTTTAGAATTAGAATTGGTCAAGAAGAGACTGGACCATGCTTTTGTTACCCCTCCTCACCACCAGATGTGTGGGTTTCTCCAGAGAATAACGGAGGGATTTGAAGAGACCACAGTCTGGGACCAGCCTGGTGGCTGCTTTGCTTAATTTGCTGCTCCACCCTCCCGCCCAGTTTAAAGGCCGTAGCCGTCAGGGATCATGAACTGTGGTGCTGGGCTTTACTATGCCCATTTGAAGTCCGTGAACTGAGCGAAGAGGTGCCTGCCTTGGTAGCCAAACAGGTTTTCCAAGCAGCCCGCACACAAGCAGTGACTTTGCTGAGAAGGGAAAAGAGACTGTGTAGAGGCGGCAATGATATCTGTGCTAGAGCTATGGGAAGGGCCCCAGCTGGAAATAGATGCGCCAGCTGAGGAATGGGATTGTACCTTCTTTTGCAACATAGAAGGTACTTCCCACACACAGGCCTCCCAGGGGGATGCCAGGGGAGGTGGCCCACAGGAACTAGTAGGTATACCTTCACCGAGTGGTGTGACCAGAGGAAGGCAAGATCATGCACAAAATGGAGCTGGCCTTCCACACGTGCTGATGCAGTGACTGGGCAGGCTTCTGGGGTGCTTAATTACTATTTTCTTGGTACATCTTTTCATCCCTTAGTTTTATTCCATATGTCTTTAAAATGAGTTTCTTGTAGATAGCTTTGTGTGGGAAAGTTTTTATTCCACAATTATTTTTTAAAGATATTTTCACTAGGTATAAAATTCCAAGTTGACAGTTTTGTTTCAGTGCTTCAAAGATGCCATCCCATTGTCTTCTAGCATGTATATTTTCTGACCAGTTGTCTGCAATATTCTTTCTCATTGTTCACTTGAATGTAATGTTCTTTTGATTTCTAGCTATCTTTTGGATTTTTTTCTTTTTTTGGTGGGGGGGATTTGACTTTGATGCTCCTTGGTGTGGTTTTTTTGTTTGTTTGTTTGTCCTGCTTGGGGTTTGCTGAGTGTAATAGTTATCTCAGCTGCTGTCACAAAATATCATAGACTGGGTGGCTTGAACAACACACACTTATTTTTTTACAATTCTGGAGGCTGGGAAACCCAAGATCAAGGTGCCAACAGATTCATTTCCTGGTGAGAGACCTCTTCCTGGCTTGCAAGTGGCTGCCATTCTTATATGGCAGAGAGAGGAAGCTCTAGTCTCTTTTCCTCCTTTTCTTTGCACTAGTCTCATCCTGAGGGCCCTATCTCCATGACCTCATCTAAACCCAATTACCTCCCTCAGGCTCCACCTCCAAATATCACACTGGTGGCTAGGGCTTCAACATATGATTTGGGGGGAGAACCCTAACATTCAGTCCATAACAATGGGACCTGTGTGTTTATATTTTTTAATTAATTTGGAAAATTTTACTATTACTTCTTCAAACATTTTTGTTGACCTCCCCCTTTCTGGAACTCCAATAATACAGTCCTCATAGGTTATTTCTCCATCCAGTTCTAACTAATCAACCATCTAACTAGAGTAATTTTTTTCCCTTATAATCATTTACTGAGTTTTCTGAACTATTATTTGTCACTATGGTAGTGAATTTTCATTTTCCCTTTTTTTCAAAATATGTTAATGGATTTTTTCTGCTTTATTATGACATAATTGACTAATAAAATTGTAAGTTACCTAAAGTATACAATGTGATGACTTGATATACATATACATTGTGAAAGGATCCCCCTCATTGAGTAAATTAACACTTCTATCCATGACCTCACATAGTTCCCGTGTGGGTGTGTGTGTGTGTGTGTGTGTGTGTGTGTGAACATTTAGGTTCTATTCTCTTAGCTAATTTCATTTATACAATACAATGTGATCAACTATAGTCACCATGATATACATTAGATACTCAGACCTTATTCATCATATAACCAAGAGTTTATACCCTTTTACCAACCTCTTAATATTACCCCCACTTCTCTTACTCTGATTCTAATGAATCAAACTTTTTCTCTTTAGATTCCACAAACAAGTAATATCATACAGTATTTGTCTTTCTCTGTCTGGCTGGTTACACTTAGTGTAATGCCCTCCAGGTTCACCCATGTTGTCACAAATAACAGATTTCCTTCTTTTTTAAGGATGAGTAATACACATACACACATACCAATTAATTCTTCCAATCCGTGAACATGGAATATCTTTCCATTTATTTATGCCCTCTCAATTTCTTTCATCAATATCTTACAGTTCTCAGTGTAGAGAATGAATATTGTTAAAATGTCCATACTACCCAAAGCAATGTACAGACTTGGTGCAATCCCTATCAAAAATTCCAATCTCATTTTTCACAGAAATAGAATAAATAGTCCTACAATTTGTATGGAACCACAAAAGACCCTGAATACCCAAAGCAATCTTAAGAAAGAAGAGCAAAGCTGGAAGCATAATACTTTTCTAAACTATGTTACAAAGCTATAGTAAAAAAACTGTGTAGTGTCAGCATAAAAACAAACCCATCGATCAATGCAAAAGAATAGGGAGCCAGAAATCAATGAATGCCTCTATGGTAAATTAATTCATGACAAAGGAGCCCACAATATACAATGGGGAAAGGATAATCTCTTCAATAAATGATGTTGGGAAAACTGGACAGCTACATGCAAAAGAATGAAACCACACCCTTAGAGCATATGCAAAAATCAAATCAAACTGGATTAAAGACTTGACTATAAGACCCGAAACTGTAAAATTCCTAGAAGAAAACATAGGAGGTAAGCTTCTTGACATTGATCTAGGCAATGGCTTTTTGGACTTAAAACCAAAAACAAAGGCAATAAAATAAAAAATGAACAAGTGGGACTGCCTCAAACTAGAGAGCTTCTTCAGTATCAGTGAAACCATCAACAAAATGAAAAGACAACCTATGGAATGGGAGAAAGAGTTGCAAAGTACATATCCTATGATAAGGGATTAATATCCAAAATAAGCAAGGGACTCATGCAACTCAATAGTAAAAAGAAAAATAACCCAATTTAAAAAATGAACAGAGGGACTGAGTAGACATTTTTCCAAAGAAGACATCTAAATGGCCAAAGGTATATGAAAAGTTGCTCCACATCACTAATCATCCAGGAAATGCAAATCAAAAACCACAATGAGACATCACTTCACATCTGTTAGGATGTCTATTATTAAAGGGACAAGAGAAAACAAATGTTTGCAAGGATGGGGAGAAAGGGGAATACTTGTGCACTGTTGATGGGGATGTAAAGTGGTACAGCAACTATAGAAAATAGTATGGAGTTTCCTTAAGAAATTAAAAATAGGACTATCATATGATCCAGCCATCACATTTCTCAGTATATAGTCAAAGGAACGGAAGTCATTATCTCAAAGAGATAGCTGTACCCCCATGTTCACTGCAGCATTAGTCACAACAGCCAAGGTATGGAAACAACTGAAGTGTCTGTCAATAGAGGAATGGATAAAGAAGATGTGGTACATACACACAGTGGACTATTATTCAATGCTGAGAAAGAATGAACTCCACCATTTGCAAGACACAGATGGACCTTGAGGGTATTATGCCAAGTGAAATAAGTCAGAAAAAGACAAACAGTGTATGATGTCACTTACATGTGGAATATAAAAAAGCTGAGCTCATACAGCAGAGTAGAAAAGTGGTTGTGGGAGTCTGGCAGGTGAAGGGGCAGACAGTGGAGGAAATGGGGAGAATGTCAGTCAATTAGTACGAACTTCCAGTAATAAAATGACTAAGTCTGGGGACTCTAATGTACAGCATGGTGGTTACAGTTAATAATTCTTTATTATACATGAAAGTTGCTAAGAGAGTAAGTCTTAAATGTTCTCACCACAAAAATGTAATGCTAACTATATGATGTGGTTAAAATGTTAGCTAAGCTATGGTGGTAACCAATTTGTAACAGATGTGTGTACCAATGGAACCCTTCGTGCACCTTAAACTTACACGATGTTGTTCATCAGTTATATCTGAATAAAACCTGGAAAAAATAAGGAGAAAAGGGAAGGAAATGGGAAATAGATCAGGGGGAGAAAAACTGAACAGACGGCTCAGGACAAGGCTGAGGGTCTGTAATCTTCAGCCTCGTCAGTCTTAGTCCAGTGTTCATGCTGACTCAACTGCACCTACTGCGACTGGATGGGATGAGCCCAGCAGCACAGGTTCCTTAGTGGGGCTGCTAGACACGAGATGTGATCCGTGGAAAAAGGGTCAGTGAGGTGAAAACTGGGATTAGGGTCTTAATCGAGGAGATGAAAGTCCAGATGACCACTGAAACACGGTTGGAGGAAGCCCTTCTGATGGAAGTCTGCAGGGCCTGGGCCAGCACCCCTGTGGCTGTTGGCGTGGGCTGTGCCCTTGGGCCGAGACCACACGGCACTGCGAGCAGATGTCTGTGGGAGACGGGATCTGAGCTGCGCGCCCCCCGAGGACCCAGGACTGTGATGTCCCGAATGAGGAGTGAAGGGAGGGCAGGTGCTGGTTTAGTGAACAGTTCCCAGTAGACTCAGAAGAATGGTACAGACACCCAATTTTAGGATGGAACAGATAATCTGCCATCAAGAAACCGTTAGGATTTTTCTGAGATGTCACTGTTCTTTCTCCCACACTTTGCCAATTTCCCCTTGCCTCAGGAATTCCTCAAGCCCTACTTTTCATGTGTCAAATGCGTTTTGTCATCTCCCTAAGAGTGGTTTAGGCAACTAAGACACATCACCAATTACCCTTCCATTAAGGATTTTCAATGTGAACACATGAACATGCCCAAAATACCAAACTCCCTTCAACCCAATTAGCACGCTCCCTGAGGGACACAAATGAATGCCTTGCAGGTGTGGACAGATTATCCATTTCCTCCTGGGAGTTTTTCTGCCTCCCTGCTCTGCCCCCAGGCACTGTGGACCATTAGTTTCCCAGGGTGACTTAGAAGAAACTGGCCTGCACCCTCCTGGAGAACTCTGTTGACCACGGTGTGACCCTCCTACTAAAACTGGCAACCATACCCCAGCAGGAGCTCAGGCTCTCAAAGAGGGAAACTTCCCCAAAGATCGTATGAGATGAACCCCTTGCTCTCTATGAAGTTTGCTCCCAATTCCCTCCTCATCCCAAACCCATCCCAATGAACAGGTAAGGAGTGTTTAATTAATTTGTGTAATTAATGAGGTCATTTTCTTTCTTGACATTCCATGGGAGGTGCCCCCATCGGAATTCCTGTCACATTCCTCTACACCCACATTGTGCAACCTGATATGTGAACCTGATAGAATTCGGATGGGGTGAGGAGCATTCAGATAACGCTGATGAGCTGGGCAGGTAAAGCAACTCATGAACAACAATCATTGGCTTCCAGAGAGAACACACACTTCTCCCAAGAAAAGGAGAGGCCAACTTCAAATGTTCACTGTCTTCTAGATTGTGGCCCCTGGTACATGGAACTCCAGTTCTCAGCACTCCCCTTCTTACAGCCCTTCAAGATAGCCTGCATTAAGTGGATGGCGGCATCCTGGTTTTGTCCTCATAGTTCTCACATCCATGGGAAGCTGGTAAGATAAAGGAGAATATTAACTCTTCCCTTTTTATCAATTAATCCACAATAGAGCTAAGATCTGAGGCAAGGAGATCGGGAAGAGCCGTTCAGACAGAAAGGAGAGCATGTGCGAAGGCCCTGGGACAGCAGAGGACAGAGAGCAGAAAAAGGAACCAGGGTGCCAGACTACAAAGCCAAAAGTATGTGTGAAATGATGCTGGAGCAGTAGTTGGGGCCAGACTATATAGGACATTGTAGGTTTTGGTTAAAGATCTGGCTCTGAACCCTAAGAATATGAGAAAGAGAAATTTTTTAAAACATTAGGCAGATGAGTGGCCCAGTCCCATGGGCTGCATCTGTGAAGAAGCACTGGTGTGGAGGACAGATGTGAAGGCTGGTGCGGAGGCAGCATTTCAGACACCAGGTGGTTGAGTCAGGATGGTTCTGGGAGGTATAAATGAATGAATTACAGAGACATTGCCAGGTAAAAGTGACATGATTCGGTGAAGTATTGAATGAGAGGCAGGAGGTGTCAGCAGTGACCTTCCTACCCCTGAGGCTGCCAAGCGCTCAACCTCCTCCTTCCCAAACTGCCTCTTCTGGCATAGGCAGATCCCCCAGGGGAAAGTAGCCTCAAATGCTAGGCTCATCTTTGAGTTTTCCTTTGCCTCCAAGATCTTAGCACTGTCATTTTCTACTGCTCATTTTGGGTCTTTCATGCCTCAAGAAGACTTTACATTTTGTCCGGCTTTTTGAGCCCTTCTCCAAGGGAAGCTTAGCCCATCACTAACTGAAGTGGAAGATGTATTTTATGTCTACCCCAGAGATTCTGATCTCCGCCTTCTCCTGCTCCTCCACAGGGTCCCTGGGTAAGCGCTGCGAGGCAGCAAAGTGATCATTCATACAATGTCAAAATCTAGAAAAATTATTTATATCATCATCACGATCATCCATTAGTTGTTCAACGCCAACCTTATTATACATTTTTTCTTGCCCTTTTTGGCCTGATACTCCGACTTTGAATGCCTCTTCCTATGGCATTGATCTTGAGATATTGTTTTCTACCAAGAGAATAGAAAAGTAATTCAGTCTTTCCTCTAACAAGCTTGATAGAAAGGTATTTTTTTAGTAAATAGTTGGAAATAGTCTCCTGCAGCTTCCAAGCCTCTCATTAATGGCCCTTTCTGTAGCAGCACCCTAGTCTTTTCAGTAGCTTGGGGTGGGGCCTGAGTCCACTGGGTGCTGGGTGGGGGCCGTGGGGGTGGCCTCCTCCCAGGGATGCGGGCCGTCCTTGGGCATGTGGCTCGTGCAGCGGATGCATCCCGCTCAAGCAGCTCTTGGAGCAGAGGTGTGCTGGGCAGGCTGCTCTCTCCCCAAGGTCTTGAGGGGATCCTGCGGACCCTAGACCCTAGGAAGGGGCCCCACAAGTGAGGGGCTTTGAGGCTCAAGTTCCACGAACTTGACCCTCAGCCCACCTCTGCTACTACAGAGGAGCAAAGCTGACCTCTACCTGTCTCCAAAGACCTTTGACAGTTTCTGAAATTCTGCTTTACCCTCAAAGAGTGCAGATATTATTGAAGAGACATTAATGAGTCTTAAGGAGTTTTAGAAATGAGGCACCTTCTTGGGGTAAATGTCCAGACCCCTCCCAAGAGTTTCAGAGACAGCAGCAGTCCCCAAAACTCCGTTTTTAAGGACAGTTTCATGAACACTGTCATATCACGTAGAGATATTTTTATCTTCTTTCATCAACTATATCACTTCTTTCAAACATGAAATAACTTTTGAAGCAGGGATGGCTGTGGTCAGAATCAATATTCCTCCCCAGGCTGAGCTACGTCAGAGAACAGTGTACCGCTCGCAGTTCTGCTAGGATCTCATAATCCCAGACAGCACGCAGGAGGGCAGCTAATGATTTTCCAAGTCTCAGTCCCCACCTCCATCTCCCCACCACTGACATTATAGGATCTGTATTCAGGGCCACACTAACTTGAACAGAAAACTAGAGAAGTTTAGCATGTTAACTATATTCTTATTTGGGTTTTTCCCCCAGATTTCCTGTATGTTCCTGGGTAGAAACATACAGGCCCTGGAAAGTTTAGGGCTATTTTTTGAAATGTTATTCTTAGTATGTATGGGCTTGGAGACAGGGAGGTGGGTGGGAAGGAAAACGTCTTTCCCCAGGAGAAGGGAAATTGAGGCCTAAGAGACTGGTATTCTCAGACCTGAGCTACACCAGTCTCCCTACATTCTCTGCCATTTATTCGTATTGATTTCTATCATGAAAGAGAACCGAACTACCACTCAAAATCCAGGAGCAATGGTTTTTTTTTAATTGTGCACTTTAAAAAGTGAACAAAGTAAAAGTAAGGATTGTGACAAACTGGGAAAATATCTGCAACTTACATCACAAACAATGGATTTCCATACCTAACATGGCAAGATCCTAAAAATCCTACATACCAACAATATCCAAGTGAAATATACTAAAATTAAAAGATACCATTTGTGGCAGCCCCTGATCTTTTGGAGTGCCGCAGAAAGGCTGGCATGGAGGTGGGAATGTGCATGCTCTGCTTTGTCATGAGGCCCTTATCACGGGCTGAATGGTGTCCCCACAACCCATACGTTGGGGTCTTAATCCCCAGTACCTCAGAACGTGACAGTATTTGGAGGTAGGGTCTTTAAAGAGGGAATTCAGTTATAATGAAATCAGGGTGGGCCCTAATCTAGTATGACTGGTGTCCTTATAAGAAGAGGAAATTTGGACGCAGGCATGCACGAAAGGAGGGTCATGTGAAGACACAGGGAGAAGGTGGTATCTACCAAGCACAGAGGGTGGCCTCAGAGGAAATCAGATCTGCTAACACCTTTACCTTGGACTTCCAGCCTCCAGGAGTGTGAAAAATTAAATTCCTGTTGTTTAAGCCCCCCGTTTCTGGCACTTTGTTACGGCGGGCCCTGCAAATTAGCAAATACAGCCCTGAAGGTCTGTCTGCACCAGGGAATCACAGATTCTGCCTCACCTTCCAACTTCATGATTCTCCCAATTGTTGGCTTCCTTCTCTCCACAAAGCTTCCTCAAGGGGCTGGAAACATGGCCACTAGCAACCTTGGTGCCCCACGGAAGGACAGTGATTGGCCCACCATGATTGCAGTCTCTATCAATAGGCCAATCACTTGAGGCCAGGAGGATGGTAAAGAATGACTGGTTCAGGTGGTATCAAGGGCCCACTCTTGACCGAAGAGGCTGCCTGCCAGGGATACTGGTCTTGCTAAGTTCAAGCAAGCCAGGGTTCCCACCTCAAGCTCCCCACTTCCTGGCCTTCCAAAGTGTCACCCTGAGCAGAACTGCTTGCATGACGGATGGGGCAGACACAACCAGCAGACTCAGAAAACCCAGAAGGATCCCGGACCCTCTTTTAAATCATACATGCTCCTGAGAGTGGTTTCACGTTGCATTAATGGTTGTTATGCTATTAATGCCCTAAAAAAGGAAGAAAGTTGCTTCCTTTTTTTCTTTGTGGATGAATTGAGGAGAGGGTCCTAGAGATTATGGAAAAATCCAGACTGTAGTTCAGAGAGGGAAGTAAGGGGCAAGAAATGAGCTTCATAAATTTAAAACTTTTACTGAGGTCACCCTGCTTTTGAGTTCTAAGAAAAGAATTCACCACGTGACATGCAGCATTGACATAAATATGTGAACCTCTCATTTAGATGATTCCTAATCTAGGGGTCCTAGATTGATGGAATAAAATCCACAAGTTCTTTTTTTTTAATATAATTTATTTTATTATCATTAATTTACAATTACATGTGCAATATTACGATTATTAAACTACCCCTTCATCAGGTCTCCCCCACCAACCCCATTACAGTCACTGTCCATCAACGTAGTGAGATGCTATAGAATCACTACTTGTCTTCTCTGAGTTGTACTGCCCTCCCCGTGCACCCCCAACATTACATCTGCTAATCGTAATGCCCCTTTTTCCCTCTTATCCCTCCCTTCCCGCCCATTTTCCCCAGTCCCTTTCCCTTTGGTAACTATTAGTCCGTTCTTGGGTTCTGTGAGTCTGCTGCTGTTTTGTTCCTTCAGTTTTTTTCTTTGTTCTTATACTCCACATATGAGTGAAATCATTTGATACTTGTCTTTTCGGCTTGGCTTATTTCACTGAGCATAATACCCTCTAGCTCCATCCATGTTGTTGCAAATGGTAGGATTTGTTTTCTTCTTATGGCTGAATAATATTCCATTGTGTATATGTACCACTCTTCTTTATCCATTCATCTACTGATGGACACTTAGGTTGCTTCCATTTCTTGGCTATTGTAAATAGTGCTGCAATAAACATAGGGGTGCATATGTCCTTTTCAAACTGGGCTGCTGCATTCTTAGGGTAAATTCCTAGGAGTGGAATTCCTGGGTCAAATGATACTTCTATTTTGAGTTTTTTGAGGAACCTCCATACTGCTTTCCACAATGGTTGAACTAATTTGCATTCCCACCAGCAGTGTAGGAGGGTTCCCTTTTCTCCATGTCCTCGCCAACATTTGTTGTTGTTTGTGTTTTGGATGTTGGCCATCCTCACTGGTGTGAGGTGATATCTCATTGTGGTTTTAATTTGCATTTCTCTGATGATTAGCCATGTGGAGCATCTTTTCATGTGCCTGTTGGCCATCTGAATTTCTTCTTTAGAGAAGTGTCTATTCATGTCCTCTGCCCATTTCTTAATTGGATTATTTGCTTTCTGTTTGTTAAGGTGCATGAGTTCTTTTATATTTTGGATGTCAACCCTTTATCAGATACGTTTTTTATGAATATATTCTCCCATGCTGTAGGATGTCTTTTTGTTCTACTGATGGTGTCCTTTGCTGTACAAAAGCTTTTCAGCTTGATATAGTCCCACTTGTTCATTTTTGCTTTTGTTTCCCTTGCCCGGGAGATATGTTCATGAAGAAGTTGCTCATGTTTATGTCCAAGAGATTTTTGCCTATGCTTTTTTCTAAGAGTTTTATGGTTTCATGACTTACATTCAGGTCTTTGATCCACCTTGAGTTTACCTTTGTGTATGGGGCTAGACAGTAGTCCAGTTTCATTCTCTTACATGTAGCTGTCCAGTTTTTCCAACACCAGCTGCTGAAGAGGCTGTCATCTCCCCATTGTATATCCAAGGCTCCTTTATCAAATATTAATTGACTGTATGTTTGGGTTAATGTTTGGATTTTCTATTCTGTTCCACTGGTCTGTGGGTCTGTTTTTGTGCCAATACCAAATTGTCTTCATTACTGTGGCTTTGTAGTAGAGCTTGAAGTCAGGGAGCGTAATTCCCCCTGTTTTATTCCTCCTTCTCAGGATTGCTTTGGCTATTCGGGGTCTTTTGTGGTTCCATATGAATTTTAGAATTATTTGTTCAGTTCATTGAAGAAAGCTGTTGGTAGTTTGATAGGGATTGCATTGAATCTGTAGATTGCTTTAGGTAGTATAGCCATTTTGACAATATTTATTCTTCTAGCCAAGAGCATGGGATGCATTTCCATTTGTTAGTGTCCTCTTTAATTTCTCTTAGGAGTGTCTTGTAGTTTTTCAGAGTACAGGTCTTTCACTTCCTTCGTTAGGTTTATTCCTAGGTATTTTATTCTTTTTGATGCAATTGTGAATGGAATTGTTTTTCTGATTTCTCTTTCTGTTAGTTCATCATTAGTGTATAGGAAAGCAACAGATTTCTGTGTGTTAATTTTGTATCCTGCAACTTTGCTGAATTCAGATATTAGTTCTAGTAGTTTTGGAATGGAATCTTTGGGTTTTTTATGTACAGTATCATGTCATCTGCAAATAGTGACAATTTGACTTCTTCTTTACTAATCTGGATGCCTTGTATGTCTTTGTTTTGTCTGATTGCTGTGGCTAGGACCTCCAGTACTATGTTGAATAACAGTGGAGAGAGTGGGCATCCTTGTCTTGTTCCCGATCTTAGATGAAAAGCTTTCAGCGTCTCGCCGTTAACTATGATGTAGGCTGTGGGTTTGTCATATATAGCCTTTATGATGTTGAGGTACTTGCCCTCTATACCCATTTTGTTGAAGTTTTAATCAGGAATGGGTGCTGAATTTTGTCAAATGCTTTTTCAGCATCTATGGAGATGATCATGTGGTTTTTGTTCTTCTTTTTGTTGATGTGGTGGATGATGTTGATGGATTTTCGAATGTTGTACCATCCTTGCATCCCTGGGATGAATCCCACTTGATCATGGTGTATGATCCTCTTGATGTATTTTTGAATTCGGTTTGCTAATATTTTGTTGAGTATTTTTGCATCTACGTTCATCAGGGATATTGGTCTGTAATTTTCTTTTTTGGTGAGGTCTTTGCCAGGTTTTGGTATTAGAGTGATGCTGGCTTCATAGAATGAGTTTGGAGTATTCCCTCCTCTTCTATTTTT